>APFE031353521.1:80766-116326 GCA_000404065.3 Pinus taeda
AAACAGAGAGAAAAATAACTAGAAACTGCAAAAAAACACTGTATACCTCCAGATCTTAAAAATGACGTAGCTAGGGCTACCAAAAACCTTTTTGCATGAAACGAAAGGGGTTCCTCACTGAAACAGATGCTCCTAAAACAACAGAGCAGTCCTCTCGGCCCGAAAGTAGTCAGAAACAACAGATCTAGGAAACGGCAGTCAGATGCAGTTCTACCGGCTTCAGATTTGGATCACCAACGGACGCAACCCTCAAATAGCTCTGATACCATGTAGGAATTTATAGGGTAAGTTCCTCAGACAGAACACCAAAGGAAACCGCTCAAAAACATATCACAGATCAATACACCAGTATTTTTGACGTGGTTAAAACCCTCAAAGAGGGAAACAGTCCACGACCTGAGCCAACGCGGCCACTTCAGACAATTTATTAATAAAAGAATGAAAATTTACATAAGCTTCTCTCGTGAATAGTTAACCTACAAATGACCCTCCATGCTATTTAAATAGAGATCATGGACCAATCGGGTGCTAAGCCACGGATCAAGTGTCAGTAATACCAAGGAGAGAATGAACCGTCGGATCACTACATATCGTGACCGTCGGATTATAAGTTACCAAAATACATAGTAAAGAAACACACTTTACCTAACTCTATACTAGACCAAGTTATACTTAACTATTCCTATGTGTCGGAATATCCTAACAGGATATTTGCAATTCCATTCATTCATAGCTTTCAAAATCAGATCTCTTTGTTGTGTTAACTTTAACAAATCGAAGTATGTGATATTAGCTCGAGATTTCTTAAGATCATCCACAATGTTGTAATCAATGTTATAAATAGGGTAGGGCAAAGTAAACATACCTGTTTTTCCATCCTTAGGTGGGAGTTTACCATTTTGAGTCACCTTCGTTGCATTAGGAGATGTATTATCTTTCTGTGGATAGTTCACAACTGGAGTACTCTTGGAATCACCACTAGGTATACCCTTCTCAATGGGAACTTTAGGACCGGATGCCTTCAAAGGGCGAACATCTTTCTTTGTCTGGTCTACAGGATTCATCATGCCCGCAAGTGGCCCTTTACTTCTTGTATGGATTTCATTGTTGTGGATTTCTGCCGTACTATCTCCTTCGTTGTCATCATTCTCATTTGCATAGAAATCCCACAGTACATTGATTTGAGATTCCTCGTCCAAGGGCTCTTCTACTTGGTATTCTTCCTCATTTTCTTGTTCTGGCTCTAGCTCCACTATAGGTTCTTCTTTGTTAAGGAGTGATCCAATAAGAGCTAGCTCTTCCATATTTAAATTCCCTTCATTGGGTGGAGCGGGCAATGCAAGTTGACCATGACCACTTTCTGTCTTATTACAATAGAAAGGTTTGAAAGATTTTCTATTGTTATAATCTCCTCCATTCCCATTTGTACTCTCTCTAGAATTCCTTTTCATATCGATGACTGTGTTCGTCAATTTCTTAATGATCCAATGCAAACCTTCCACATCTATGGTGTCCCTTTCTTTTCCCTCAACCACTTTGTTATCACTCTCATTATTCTTCTTGGATGAATATGAGGCTTTCTTTCCTTCGGTCGTATGATGACATGTTGTGACACTGATCATTTCAATCTCAACTTTTATTGCATCATCGATAGCACCTTGTAAGGTTTGTGTGTTACTTCTCTTTACCCACATCGCAGTAGGGACAAGGAGAGCAGCGATGTAAAATTCCATGATCACCTCATCAATAGGTCTAGCATTATCTGGGATTCTGTTAAACAAAGTGTTGAACCGTATGTTAAAATCCTTGATCTTTTCTTTGGCTTCCATTTTTAAATGGGATAGTTCTAAAACTAAGGCCGCAGGTGCTTTATCATCGGCAAAATTGTCTAAGAAGGCCTGTTGAAAGGCACCCGAGGTGATCAATCCTATTCTCTGGCTAAAGTACCATGTGGAGGTCGCACCGATCAGAGTAAAAGGGAACAAGAGACATACCACATCTTCATCGCCTACCCCAACATGCACACGGCTAGGAAGAAAGAGTGAATATGGTTATCAGCAGTGTCTCCTCGCTCAAGGTCAAATTTAGGAAATATCTTTCTGCGTTCTTGGGTAAGGGATGTTGCTGCCCAGGTACCACTACAGCATCCTGAGCGAGCTAGGGAGGGAGTGCTCCTGGAGGAGGTGGGGGTTGATTCCCACCCGGAGAAGGCGATAGAGGCAGATTCCCACATGGAGGAGGAATGTTAGCCATAGTATGATTTGGGAAGTTTGGTTGAGGGTCTCCTCTGGGAATTATTTATTAGGATTTCCCAAATTGGACCAGGAATTACCTTCAGAGAGTGGATCATCAGGAATTTCTTCCCAAGGAGTGTCGATACTTTGCAAAGATTCTAGTATAATATCCTCAAGAGAAGGGGCTGCAGATGTCTCTTCATTTGTGTGATAGGTCTTTGGCTTTATTTTAGTTGCTTGAGGTAAAGACTGAAAGTTGGGGAGCTGAGATAGGGAATGAGCATAAGCCCGAGTAAGTACTCTGACTGGTTGTTCCTAAGTGACAGGGTACTCCCACAGTCTCTCTTCCTTGGGTGACCCAAACACGGGACTTAGAGGGATATATTTTTCTTCGAAATGAGGCTTTTCCAAATGGGAGGAAGGATCTTTTCGACCTTTACGATCCATGTATTAATCTTTTCGAATCCATGCACGACATTCCTAGATAAAATCATAAAAAGATGTGGATGGTGGTTCAGGCCCTCCTTCTAGCGCCATTTTGTTAACACGGAGAATTTTCGCCATGCCAACAAGGGGAACTAACCCGATCACAGACTCCAATTAGATCTGCTTTCATTTGGAATGGCTAGTTTTGACGGGTTTTAAAGGACCCCGTAAACTGTTATAGGTGTTGAAAGATTGCTCCTCGAGGGAAAACTTCCATTAAATCAACAAAAGAAACAACTAACCTATATGTGTCAAATCTTATCTATACTGATTCTAACTACTTATGTTAGTCCTAACTATTCTAATCTATCCTATAGGATCATAACAAAATGAGATTAAACATCATATAAAGATTCCAAGTCCAAATGAATCAATTATTGGTTCACAGATGAACAAGGCTGTATTAAATGTTAATTGCAATCTAATTACTCATATATGAATACACATTCCTTTCCATACAAATAAAACTTGCAACTGATATTTTACAAGGTTTTGAATCAGCAACCACTCATGAATTAACCATGGCAACAAATTATATTTGAATAACCAAGGCTAGTCACGAACTGTCTGTTATCAATGTGCACAAAAACAAAACATATATATCCTCATGCCAATCGCAACACCCTGATTCCAAACATAAAATAAAAAGGAAAATGAATATGAAAAAACAGGGTTCTTCTTGACTGAAACAATCTTCTTTATTAGCATAATAAAATCGACCCCTGTTGTGCCAAAAAAAAAGTCCCCCCTCCATCTCTGGAGGTAATACTTATGCAAGAAGAAATTGACTCTCTGTATCCCCCTGACCTTCCATCTTACCGGCTTATTCAATATACAAATTAAATATACGAATGTAAAACGGTCCATCAAACTACCGACACCTTGAGGCTACATTTGCTGGGGCATTTTTATTTTCTGGGGGAAATGAAAGGATATCGATTAAGAGAGCATGACTGCGTGTCATCTCTCTACACCTATATGGAGTGGACGTTATTCCCTATCATTTCCTGAAGGAATCTGAAGACACTGAGCTCATCATCCCACATCGGGCATGCTCTGAGGTGTATCTAGAGGAAGTGACATCTTGATGGATCAACACTATCATGAGTGCTTCCACTAAACATAGAGTGTGCCTCCATTATGCACTATGGCGGTTCATATTCCTTTCTTGTAGAGTATGTCTTTGCAATAACGACATCGGTGGCACAGAGGCGTCGTCTTGATATAAATCGCATTTATCTGTTATCGGGTCCACTCAAACTCACCTTTCTTCTCTTGGTCCTCGCTTGCAGAAATAGTTATGACCATGAGAAATGTGATAAACATGCCTAAAAAACACATCTTGCCCTCAATAAAGCTTTTATAAAATCAAAAGGAACAAGTGTGAAAGAGTTTGCCCCTAGTTCAACTAAGGTTACAATGCAATCAAGTCGTAATCGCACATCGCAACGGGTGGTCACATGCAACATCACCCTTGGTCCCACCAATTGTGATTTGCGATTGGACGAACCCAAAAGTATATGTGTGGCATTTAATAATCCTGACAGGTCCGCCATATCGCATCGCGCTATGTATTAGAGGTATAACAGTTTGCCTTTGAAATCTCTAAGTTTGAATGGATATGGTGTGTTTCCTTTTATTTCTTAAGTCGTGTTAACATCGGGTCAGCCCTGGGTTTTTAATTCATGCATTGATTAAGTCCCACAAGCATAAATCCAATTGACATTGAAAATTAGCACATAACACAGAACCAGATCCGAAATCCAGATTTGAAATATTATGGATGGGAACCCATACCCTATCAAGTCTGTGAAACACTATCACATTGCATCGTTTTAGTGGAGAGGAACCAGGCTTATTGAACTGCCGAACTCTGATATTGCGATGGCAGAAGCAGACCCGAAATCATATGTGTTATACTTAATAGTCCAGTCGAATCCGATGTATTGCATCACACCTTATATATATAAGCTTTGAATTCCACTGATTGCAATTTGCGATGGGATCCGAAACCAAAATCATATTATGCTGCACTTAATAATCTTGGCAGGTCTGCCAGATTGTAGAGCACCTTATGTACAAACCTTAGGTTCCTCAGATTGCAATATGTGATAGGCCGGACCCAAACATATATATGCTACGGTTAATGATCCCGGCAGGTCTGCCATATTGCGAAATCTTTGAAGCTTGGGCCTATATACTGGTTGAGATCACCGATTGCAAGATGTGATGTGATTGGATAGTTGATCGCATCACAGTTATTCATGGGAGATGGACCTTTAGCCTTTGCCAATGCGAAAAGCGATATGCGATGGAGGCATGGATCGAGAGATGTATAAATACCAAAAAAGCGTGGAAAGGGTAAGTTGCATATGCTTGCAAAGTATTTCTATTACAAAAGTGTTATAGAAATAAAGGCACGATAGAAGGTTTTTTGGGTTGAGTCCACATATGCTCATAGTAAAGAGTGGGGGTTGGTTATATGTGGGGGCATATAACACCATGAAGGTTTATGAGGGCTGAAAAAAGTCCCGATGAAGTATATGAATGAAGGGCTAGCCTGGGTTATAAATGAATCATGCGACAGAGACTTATTTAGGGGGGTCTTAACCATTAAGAATTGAAGATTTGACTCGGCAGAGGGTTAAAATCCCTGGGATAAAAACCAGATCATTCAGAGAAAGGAAAGATCAAACTTCTAGGGGACCCATTCAAATTTGCTACTAGAGCAGGTTTTAATAGGGTTGTGGTTGTGACCACAACAACCTGGGAGCCCTTGACTTCTTATGAGGAGGATGACCTTCTCCATGGTTGCTTGGGAAGTCTCTTCTTCTTCTATCATATCTTCTATCACAATTATTTATTTGATTGTCTTTTATTCTTTTGTTATTGTAGTTTCCTCTAGTGTTGTAACATGGCCTCTTTCTCTTCTCGAGAAAGTCATGAGCATAATGACCTGTCTTGTGGCAATTGAAGCATTCAATACGAGACAATGACCTGTCATTCCTTCCTTTTGTATTTTGAGAAGGAGTCTTCCTTGTTGTACCTCCTTTTTCCTTCCACATTTTTCCATGAGTGATATATGCAACGTGCTCTCCCTCTTCATGCTTTTGAATCCTTCCTCTTGCTATCATCCTCGATTCTTCTTGAGTGAGATTCCCAACAATTTCATCGAATGATAGAAGGACATTGTTGTTGTTGATTGTAGTAATGAACGTTTCCCAAATAGGAGGGAGACTTCTAAGAGTCACAACTTATAGCTCCTTGTCAGGCACATTTTCTCCAACTCCCTACAATTGATCTCTAAGGCGAGGGATACTCATAATGTAGGATTGAAAAACTTATCCTTTGCTTGTCTTGGTTTCCTTGAGTTGATCTTTCAAGGTGATGATCTCATTCAAGTTGTTGATTTCATACATGTCGGTTATCTTGTCATACATATCTCTATACTTTCTTAAATTTCCAACATGTGCAAGTAAATGAGCTTGTAAACCATCAACCATAATTTGTTTTTATTTGGACTCACCTTTCTTGTAACTGTTCTTAAGGGAAGTGGAAGCATTTTTTGGAGGCTTGAGCATCCTTCCTTGAATGTATTCCAATACATCATTGTTGTCAGCTATGATCTCCAATCTGAATTTCCATGCAGCAAAGTTTGATGCATCACCCAACTTTTCATGCTTCTTGAAGGTAGAGGATGGCATCTTGATGTAGGAGAATTCAACCCAAGGAAAATCAATGTACTTTAGTAGACATAGGGGGTCATGTGTTTTAGAGAATTTAATGTACTAAGTGTTGAATTACTGTAATATTTAGGGTTTTGAGTGGATAGATAGAAAGTGTAAAACCGAGAGTATTCAAATGTAGTCAAGGGAGAAACTGCTTTAAGGCTATAATGCCTTAGACCTGTAATCATATTGTGTATAATATGAAGTGTGTTTTAGTGTTAATAGTGTACGCCTGTGTGTATGTTTCATATAAAGAGTTAATTGTGTGTTGCGAGACTACTGATCAACCATTGATCACTGAAAGGATCAATGATGATCCAATATAAAACAGAGTATGGTGGATGACATATGTTTAACGCAGAGTCCATCAATAGAAGTGAATGAAGGGATGAAGAATGAATGCACAGGAGTCATATCACGTTAACAGAAACCTTTTGGCGAGATCAGAACCAGCCCTTTTAAAATTCTAGTTTACACTAAGAAGTAGTGGAAAACATAGAACGGATTCAAAATCCAAACATGAAATCTTATAAAGGCTGGCTTATATCCATATCGGGTCCGTAAGATTGATCAAAACGGGCCTTTGAATCAGTGTGGTCACGATCACACAATTAAGTGTGGACTGTCGGATCGAGATTCGGATTGACGGTTGTGATCTTAATCGCTGATTACTAATTGCAAAGGTCAAGCGCAGAGGCAGTGGATATGTGATATGTCGATACATCAATAGCGATATAGCGTTGATCGGCGATCAGGAGTGATCACTTATCGGAGGTTGGAGGAGTGGCGCAGCGGACTTGTGATGGATCGAGAACGAACTCGGCAATAATTATAGGTGTCGGTGTATTCTTTTTGAAGTCTGGCCAATGGGTTCGAAGCGGGGTTTCCTTTGTTTTCCCGTGTATTTTGATAAATGAATGGTCCTAGGTTTTTATAAAGAAATTTGATAAAGTGTTGAGGTCCATGGTTTTGAAGGCTTAAAGCCTCAATACGCTTCCGAGTGGGCCATAACCCATAGGCCTTAGGATGAAATATTTTATAGGAAAGGGGTTTTGGCCTTACCCCAAATTTTTTTTCATCACATCTTGACCTTGACTAGGAAATCTGCTTTCTGAAAATGAGGGCTTCAATGTTTGTGTTCTTTTGGGCTTGTCCTTCACCTCAACTCTGATACCATGTTAAATTTTCTGATTTTTCTATGTTGTATCAATTAATTTAGCCCAATTTACTTCTTCATTAAAAATGTATTCAATTATTAGTAGTATCACCAATCATAAACGTAATTGAAAAAAGAATAATATATGCAGTGAAAAAGAAGGCAACACAACCATAAGAGACAACAAATTGGTCCAAGACTAGGGAAAAACCCCACAAGGGGGAAACCCTTTCAAATCTTCTTCTTTAATTCATGAAAAGTTTTCAGTAGAGAGTACAATGAGCCCAATACATATGTTTGCAGCCGATACTAACAAATGATATCTACAAATCTATAGATCTATATAACGGCAGAGAAAAACTGAGATCTACCAGATCATTGAAGCCAATTGAAGCCAACTGATAAATCCAAGATCAAAACCCTATACGCTCAGTAAAATTGTCTAAATGCATCTGAAACTCTCCAAATGCTCTCTCTGCCACTGTGTGAGGGCGTTTGTAGCTACTCAGATGCTCTAAGGAAGACCCTGTGCATGCGTTGAGGGTCAAACCCACCAAATCTACTCAAAAACCCTTGGATGCTCTCTTCCAGTTGTTATGCGTACATCTAGGATGGCCTGAACGTTCTCAGGACTACTCTGTGCGAGGGTATGGGGACCGAAACCTTCAGATTTGCCTCTGAAACCTTGGATGCTCCCTTAAGCCTTTGTGCCAACATCTAGGGCTTTTTGGATGCTCCCATAAGCCTGTGTGCCAGCGTCCAGGGACTAAAATGCCTAGTTCTGTGCCAATGTCAGGGGATCAAAAAACCCTAAGTCAGAGCAAACCTTACGCCTGTGATTTCAAATCCTTGCGCGAATTCTTTCCATCAAACCTATGCAAACCAAAAAAAAAGAGAAGAATAGAAGATGGCTTGATCAATGTGTTGTAATGAGCTTGAGGTCATTTTTATTTATAGGATTTTTTGAGGGTTCATTTGGGGTTAAGGCCAACCTAAGCAGTTATCCATGTGGTTAGGGCCAACCCATTCCATAATGCATATATGAATAAAATAATTCATAACTTAACTTCCGCTTAACCAAATTGGGTGATATTTAATGCAAGCATCATCTCGATTCTCTGAGCTGTCCAATGTGGAATTTTACCCTAGTTCAAAAAATTAACACATTTATCTTTAGCCTACTTCCATGCTTTTGTTTGCTTTGCTTGATTTGATACATTTAGGTTTCCTCATTCTTCCCTCCTTATTTTGAATGGGGATAGATCTTCATACTCCTGGGTTCTCCTTGGCATGATTATTGGGTAATCAATTTATACTCTGTTATACATAAACAAAATCTCTTCCTTAAGGAAATATTTTCTTCCAAGATGTTTTCCTTATGTAGACACCCAATCCTTCTGATAAATAAAATTTCTGATTTTGTAAAACTCATTATTGGATTATATTTAATTCTTTTCTTAATCATTCCACCATTATTCGAAAGCCTTGACTTAAACCCAAGAGAAATATCTTGACCTATCAATTCGCTTAAAATAAGTCTTTGGGGTAGCAATTTTAACTAGTGAAGATTAGTCAATAAAAACTTTTAACACCATCCTTTGCTCTTAAGAGCAAATTTATCTCCACATCTATTAAGTAATCCATTAAGGGCTCTATTGAAGCCCCGAAAATTGGGTCTACAACAAGAGGGATACCCACCCGGTCTAGAGCTTGAAAGAAACTCCTTTTCCGTTTGCGATGGTGGGTCCGACTGGGGATAATGGGACCAGTTTCCCGATTTGTGTGTGTTGAAAAGAATTGATATTTCTATTTTCTAAAGATTTCTAAGTAAAATGTTTTTAATCTAAGTCTAATATAAAAATGCAATTGTATTCTAATGAACAAAAATATTTAAGTCTAAAACTAACCCGGGATTCAACTTTTCACTTATGCGATCTAAAATAATTTTGAACATAGATTGGTAATAAAGATCATTCAATCACTACAAGAAAAGAATTCGATAAAAATAAATTGTTTCGTATAAAAAGTTAGCCGAAACAATTATGAGAAGCATATCGCATAATAAGTCATTCATATATTGAGCATAAACAAAATAGTCATTACCATACAAAAGTGTCAAATAATAACTCAAACATTCAAGCTTTTATATATAAATAACTAAGCATAAAATACTACTTTGACACATAAGCAGAAATCATTAAGAGATAAAAGTACCATTGATAACAAGTTCTACTCATGAGCTTTAGCAGTATAGATTTATCTCTTCCTAATTCAATATTTACTAAGAGTACAAAAGTGCATTTTAGTAGTAGATATTAAACACAAATATCAATAAATCTCATTCCATTCATTCATCGAAACCTCCTCCGAGGGTGCAAAAGTGCATGTTCTGAGGAAATGTTTTTGAAAAATTTCAGGACATGTTCCATTCATTCATCAAAACCTCCTCCGAGGGTGAAAAAGTGCATGTTCTGAGGAAATGTCTTTGACAAATTTCAGGACCCGTTCCATTCATTCATCAAAACCTCCTTCGAGGGTGCAAAAGTGCATCTTCTGAGGAAATGTTTTTGACAAATTTCAGGACTCTTCTCTAAATGCATGAGAGGGGTTAAAATACTACTTCCTAAATACTAAAAATAGTTTATTACAAAAATATAGGATGAGGTTTAAATCACCGTCCTCATCTAAGGCAAAAATAAATCAAAATTAAAACTAAAACTGAATCTGGAAATTAACTATCTATGTATTTGTTCTCTGTGGTCGCAAGCATTCAACATCGGTTTGAGGAGGGTCGGCTGGCTGACCTCCGATTTTAGTTGCCTTGCGAAAACAAAATCGGCAAGTGTTGGCGCTATCTTTTCGGTAGAGTTCGTGAGGCATTTGAGAGTCATGCATTGACTATGCGGTTTAACCAAGTACTGCCAGTAAGTATCCCAGTTTAACTTGGTTAACTTCTTGATAGACTCTACCTTTTCCTCAGCTTTCTGTCTCCAACTCATCTGCAATTGTTGTGCCTTTGGGAGGAATCTAGGAGCGATCTCTGATATAAGGTTTGTTCTGTGAAGGTTTTCATTGACACGGTCAATGACGATGTTTGCCACTGTAGCGGCTTCTTCTGCTCCCACGCGTTGAGCTCTGAATGGAATCACTAAGTTTTAGCCAACTCTGCTTACCACTCAAGGGTTTATCTGTTAAATACCACCATTTTTAGAGCGTGGGTCCCACCTTTATCCTTTAATGCTTTTCTCCACGGTTTTCCAGCTTACATGAGACTGAATGCTTTGGGGCTTTCCTTCTCGAGGTGTTTCGCCCAGCGATGCGCAATTAGTGCTAAGCGCTAATCGTGCATCGGAAACTCCTTCCTTTTTCTGATCCGAGCTTCCCAGGTGCTATTTTTTCCTCCTTCGCGGTTTCAATGAAGCTTGGTCAGCGCGCTTTTGCCCTTTTTTTCAAAGGTTATTCCCTTACCGATCAGTGTTTTGGTGCATTCCGCCAACTTTTCGTTTTCTTTGGCGAACTTCTCCATGAACTACTTGTTGTAGGTTGCCTGTGGTTCTGGTAGATGATACATAAGCCTTAAATCTTGTGTAGTGAATGACCCAACGAGGTTTGGGCCTCGAGTCTTGAATTGTCTGTTTGTTATATCAACACTGTCTAGTACCCACTTGACCATGTCCGTGTATGGAAGAATCTTCGGTATTGCTGCTATTTGGTGTAAGAATGAACATGCAAGTTTAGTAATTGACGCCTTAGATGACCCACGTGAGTCTACTATTGCTTTAACCTCCATAACCCTGGGATTTTCATCTTCGAGTAGACTGTACATGCTTTCCCAAGTAGTTATGTCGGCATCTTTGTCACAGGTGGTGTTTGTGTATAAGGGCGTCATTTCTTTGTCTTCTACAATCTGAGCTTTTCCCTTTTTTCCCATTACGTTTTGCACATTGTTGTGTATATTACTCTACTTGCCACTCCTGCAAATTTTACAAGTAAGGAAAGAATAATGATAAGAGATGAGGTGACGGGAAAGATCTTAATGCTGAAATCATATCAAATATACCACCCTACGTGAAATAACCTTTCAATCAAATTCAAATCTTATCTCATAAATGACCACCAACTAACCATTAAATTGACATTAATGTCCATAGCTTGGTATCGAATTAGGAGAAATGCTTTATTGAACGATGAGCCCTGCAGATCTGCGATAAAGCGATTTTACGATTTGCTTCGTAATATCGCTAATCCGTTTGTTAACAATCATTCATTACTTTATGATTCTGCGAGATGCGATTTGCGAGATGCCTTATCACATATCTCCGGATCGAGATGTTTTACCTTAGGTGATACTTGCAGTGTATAAAATCTACAATGCACAATGGATTTTCAAGCCGTGCGATCTAGCATCACGTTTTCGCAATTTCGGATAGCTTGTTTATATGATGTTCCCCCGTTACCTTTTGCGAAGCGATGTTTTATTATTGAGAGAACAATTTTACTCGAAATCTATCATAAAACTTAAGTTTTTTGGGTTTTGCGGGTGTTCTCCTAAGTTTATGATAGCATGTTTTATTCAAAGGGAAACATAAGTGCTAGTTTTTTATTTTTTAGAAGGGTCCCCATTTATTTAGCTTTATTGCTAGAACTAAATAAAAAGGGGGGTTGTTGCTGGCCACAACAATTGGTGATTCACTAGGAAGAACCAATTATCTCTGATTATCTTTTGAATTTTCTAAACTTCCAAAACGGAAATGTTTTATGGAAAATCAAAATTTATTATAGAAATATAAAGTGCATCATGCTTTCAGCTATCAATGGTAGTTCATTTCCCCTGTGTTAACTCTAATTATTTACTTTCCAAAGCTAGTCATTGTATTTACATCAGCCACTACTTAGTTTGTAAAGATAAAAACAAAGACTTCTTTGTAGATCAGTTTTAAGTATGCTCTTTTGTCGTAGGTAGAGCCTCTGCTGCCAGTAGTCGTTCATAGCCTCGACAAGATTACCTGTTACCCAGCAATGATCCTATATCCTACTTGGAAAAATATACAATTTTCAAAGATAAATCCAGATTCACACTTATTTTCTTTTATTTCTTAAAGAACAATGTCTTGGTTTGGTAGCCAAATTATGTTAGTGCCATTCACTTGATTTATAACTTTGCTGAACAAGCTGGCTCGTGATGAGACCCCTTGTCTTTTGATTGCAACAATCTTGAGTCATTGCCCTGTTTTGGTATGCAGTTTTGGCAATGTCAGCAAGTCATAATATCTATGATCATGATAAGTTGGCTTGTGATGAGACCTCTTATTCTTTAAGCTTATAGTGTATCATTGGATTATTCCTTGAAAATCATAATTCCCTAGGTTGGGAGGAAGTCATTAGTTCCTTAAGAATAGCTCTAGATGACAATTGTAGAGTTTTTAAAAAGAGCTTTTCGACAAAGCATCTTAGTTTTGTTATTGATTCTTTTCATTGATTGATATAAAACAAATTTCGACTAAAGGTTGTTTTTCATCAAAATTCGTAAGGCTGAAACTAGTAACATTTTTAGGCATGTAGCATTTGACTGTATGTTTCAATAATAATGATCGATTTTCCAAATTAGTTCTATTTATACAAGCGAAAAACAAAATCTAAAAGAAACCGTAATCTTTTTCGTGAATTCCCAAAGTTTAACCTATTTTATTATCAAAATAAAGCTATTAAATACTACTTTACAAAAATAGAAGAAGTCATCTTTTATGGAAAGTATTTTTTAAGAATTTACCCATTAACAGGTAAAGATTCTCTTTTCCCTGCTAAATCTTGCAACATGAAAGTGAATGGACCTATGATTTCTACAATTTGGAATGGGACAAGCCACATTTGTTGGAATTTAGAATGTTTGTCTTTTTCTTTGTGAGCCTCGTCCCATTTCAAAACTAGATCTCCAATTTGAAAATCTTTCTTAGATACCATACTCGAATCAAAGGAAGCCTTTACTAATGCCTGATAATGAGCGTGTGTGATTTTAACCTGTTCTCGTTGTTCTTCTAGCTTAAGGATCTGTAGTTGTCTTAGTTGTAGAGATGAAGTTGGTGTTTCGTCAATAAATTGAACTAAGGCCAAAGAAGGAATTGCTAGATGATTCAGGAGAACTACTTCTTCCCCATAAACTAAATTAAAGGGAGAAGTGCCAATGGAAGCCTTTTGGGTTATTCAGTCCGCCCACAAAGCATACATCAAAGATTTGTGCCAATTTCTATGATTTTGATCGATGGTTCACTTAATGATTATGATTAAGTTTTTATTCGTTGATTCAGCCGACCCATTCCCTTGTGGGTAATAATTGGCAGAGTATTTAATCTTAAAACCTCTTTTAAGTGAAAATTCAGTCATAATGTTTCCAGAAAAATATGATGCATTATCAAACATTAAAGCAGAGGTTAAACCAAACCTGGTGATTATGAACTGATCTACGAAATCAATGATGTGTTCAGCATTAGCTGTCTTGAGAGGAACTGCTTCTACCCATTTAGTAAAATAATCTGTAGCTTTAAGGATATATCTATGTTGTTTAGAAGAGTGAGGAACGATCTCACCTATTATATCCAATCCCCACTGATCAAAAGGTTGATCGATATTGATTGGTTGCAAAGGCAATGATAGTTTCTTTTGTCTCCTAGTAGCAGTTTGACAAATTTGACATTTCCTTACATAGCTATGCGCATATTTAAATAATGTAGGCCAATAGTATCCTGCGCATAAAATTTTATGTGTTGTAGCATCTCCCGCATAATGTCCACCTACTGGTCCATCATGGAGTTCTTGCAACACCTTTTCAGCTTCAAATTTCTCAAGACATCGAAGGAGAATAGAATCATAATTCATCCTAAAGAGTACGTCATTTACGAGTTGATATTACTTAGCCTTCAATCTTAGAGCTCTTTTCTTTGTATAATCCAAATTTGAAGGAGCATATATGTTCTTTAGATAAAATATGATATCAACATATCTTGATTCAATATTGTTTAGGCTTACCTCATACATTTGTACCTCTTGATTTGGAGATGATATTTCAGAAATAAGCGATGCTCCAGCCAACATCTTGCAAAAGCCTTGTCCTTTTACAATATTTGCTGGTCTGATCTCAGCGTTGTATTCTTGTAGGGCAGTAACCCAATTTTCTCTTTTTCCACCCACGTCTTTCTGTACTAAAATATTTCTTACAGCTGGAAATGACACTATGATCTTTGTATGGGTTTTAAGAAGAAAGGGTCTAAAATACTTGATTTCTTTGAAAACAGCATAAGCCTGTTTCTCAACGTCAAAATAATTTAATTCAGCCCCTTGCATATTTGAACTAAAAAAGGCAATTGGAGCTTCCGCCTTGTCTTGATTGGCTTGAGTGAGTATCACAACATATGATTTATCAAATGCAAATGTATACAAAATAAAGGGATCGGAAAAATTTGGAGTTGCTAAGGATGGGGCATTAATAATCGCTTGCTTGATCAGATTGAACATTTCATATTCCTCTTGGCCCCATTTGAAGAGTGAATTCTTCTTTATCATTGCTTGTAATGGTGACACAATCCTCAAGGAATCTAGAACAAATCTTTTAACAAAATTAATCTGGCCAAGGAAAGTTTGCATGGCTTTCTTATTATGTGGTAAGGATATTTCAGAAGTATCCTTAATTCTATCGGGATCAATATGGATTCCAGATTTTGACACTATAAATCCAAGAAGTTTTCCTTCACTTAATGCAAAAAATGACTTTTTTGGGTTAAGTGAAATCCCATACCTTTGGCAATGTTGGAAGATATGTTTTAAGTCTCTAAGGTGATTACTGCGTTCTTTAAAATATACTGTTATGTCATCCAAGTAAATCACCATTGATTTGTTTACTAATCCCTTAAATGCGATGTCCATGGCCCTTTGAAATGTGGCACCAACATTAATCAAACCAAATGACATCTTTTGATATGCGTAAGTACCCCATTTGGTTCTGAATGTGGTTTTTAGCTGATCGTCAAGATGGACCAGAACCTAGTTGTAGCCAGAGAAACCATCTAAAAAGGACATTAATTCTGATCTTGCAACTGCTTGCAATATTTGTTCCATAGGAGGCAAGGGAAAATTATCCTTTTGGTAGGCTTTGTTAAGATTTTGAAAGTCAATACAAATTCTAATATCTTCGTTTTTCTTTCTAACTGGGACCATATTGGAAACCCACCTAGAATGTCGAACGGGAAAAATAATTTTGGCTTTCAATAATTTATTAAGTTCAAAATTAATCTAACTTTCCAGATTAGGATGGATCTTCTTTAGCTTTTGCTGGATAGGTTTTTCATCAGCTATCATTGGGATAGTATGCTGAATAATCAAAGTGTCGTAAGTCTTAAGTTCATCGTAGTTCCAGGCAAAGACACTTTTGTACTATTTTAGGAGACGAAAATAGGCTAATTTTTCTTCTGGGGCTAGGCCAAGACCTAGATTGATATTTTGTGGCTTGGTATCCGTTTCTAGATTTACTAATTCATAGTTTAGAGTTGAACTCCAAAGTTTTGAATTGGTAGATCTCTTAAACCAGTCTTTCAAATCATATAGGTCTTCCAACTTGACAACAAACTTTGGTATAAAATTATTAGTGATTTCTTGTTGTAACTGCTGATCATGTTGGTCTTCATCAAGAAGCTCACAATATTAGGATCATCATTGAAAATTCTCCAATTTGTAACATTATCATGGATAGAGGGCCTAAAGATCAATTCGATTGAGAATCTGACTGGGCTATAGTCTTCTAAGGGGATGAGCTTGGAGGCTACATTAGCTAGGAGGTTAGCACTAACATTTTGGAGTCAGGGAATAGGTGAAATATTAAATGCTATAAAATGTTCAGTCAGATCTTGCACTAAAAATTGATAATGTTTCAAATGACCTGATAGACAATGTGTAGTATTTCGTACCTGTCTGATAACAATCACAGAGTCTCTGAAGACTTGTAGATACTTGATATCTAATGTGATTGCCTTGTATAGTCCTTGGACTAAAGCTTCGTATTCTGCAGTATTGTTTGTACAATCGAATTCGAGTCTACATGTCAGCATAATTTTGTTTCCCTCTGAACTAACTAAGACACATCCTGCTCCTACTCCATCATTAGACATAGAGCCATCAAAAAATAATTTCCAAAATAAAGATTTATTTACAGGACTATCTATAAAATTAACACATTTAGAACTATCTGTTTGAGAAACGTTTTCTACTTGAGACAGAACAAAATATTCTAAGTAAAGCGAAGTATGAGCATTGAAATTTCCTAAGAAAGAGTCAACATAATAGTTGCCAATTATATTGTTGTTGTATGCTACAGGTTCATTTTCTCCTTCCAATTCCATCACTATGTATTTTTGGTGTCTTTCTCGCTCAACCTTTATTTGATTCAGTTTACCATTGTAAGGGAGCCACATATGTGACCAGTCGGTCACAAAGTATCCATGAAGATTTTTAGACCAATCCCTACTAAGAATTAAGCCATAAAATTCAGGAATGTCTGCAACTATAATATCAATGACTTGACATACCTTTGGATTAGATGACAGCCTTATGGTGACTTGATTTAGCTCACTGATTACTTCAACTTGCAATTGGTCCAGCTCAACTATGCGTACTGCAGATTTTTGTGGTTGGACATTTAACTTTGCACATATCGTTTTAGGCAAAATATTAGATGAGGCTCCTGAATCTACCAAACAATTATGCAAGTTTTTATTGAAAATTTCGTAAGTAAGAAGGAATGGAGGAGTATGGGATTTTGACCTACCTCTAATTAAGGCAATATCATTTGGATCAACTTTATTTTCTGTATTAGTTGGACGTCTTCCCATCTCATGAGAAGCTTGCGATATTACAGCGATAGGAAGAGGTGCAACTGGTATTGCATGTAACTCTTTCAAAAGTAGCTTCTATTGATGTTTCAATTTTTTCAATTCATGGAAAGTAATGTTAGCCCTAGTCTTCTTCATATCTTCAACGATATTATACTCCATCTCATCAGAAACAATCAGTGTTTTAGATGGAGTTGAGGGATCAGATTGGACTGGGCTTGTTTGAGTCTCTTTGGGTGATGATTTCTTATCTGTGACTTTATCTTTAGATGTTGAGCTTTCGCTCTTTTGTTTAGGACCAGGTTGTGGAGGATCGAGTTGATTTCTTCTTCTGGTACTAACTGGTAATATCTCTTGATCCTCTTCATCTGGAAGAATGAAGTCCCACATTTCCTATACTTCTACAACTTCATCTTCATTGGTAGGTTCCTCGTTAGAAACTTCCTCTTCCACTTCTTCCGATTCTGCATTTGTTATAGCATTGGGTGGCTTTGAATCAGTTGAAGGATTTTTCCTATAAGGCCTGTAGGGATTTTTTGAATAAGTCTCTGCTACTTGTTTCTTAATGTCAACTATTTCATTAGACATGGTTTTTAGGACTTTTTGCAATCCTTCTAAATCAAATGGGTCTTTTGATTGCTTTTTCTTAAGATCATCTCTGAAAGTAACCTTCTTAGATTTTCTTTCATCGACAACGTTTTTATTTTCTAAAGCTAATATATATTTCTCTACCGCTATCGCTTCCTTCATGTTTTCAATTAATGTCGCCTTGGCAGCCTTGTCAACAAAAATAGCTATGTTCAATGGTAAAGCAAATATGTACCATTCACTTCGAACTTCTTCGCTAGGCTTAGAAGCGGTCATAATTTTATTCAAAAGCTTGTTGAAATGCAAGTTAAAATCTTTGATAGGTTCTCTTGATTCAGCCTTTAGATTTGATATATCATTGATCAATGTTGTTGTAGATTTGTCATCGTCGAACTTAATCAGGAATTTGTCTTGGAAAATGTCCCAACTAGTGATGGATCCTGATGGTAATGAAAAATACCAGGATCTGGCTACTCCTTGTAATGTATAAGGAAAGAGTCGGACAACAACATCTTCACTAGTAACACCATTTAAACTTATTGATAACATAAAGTTGTTAATGTGTTCTTCTGCTAGCATGCCTGCTTCGGGATTACACTTAGGTAGCCATTTTTTAGGATAGGTCGGTAATTGACTCAAGGGGTTAAGCATTAAGACTGCCCTTGGGTTATTCCATGGGTTTGGGCCATCGTTGAACTACTAACTGAGGAAAGCACGGACGAAGTTCCTTGTGGAAGGGATGAGGATGTTAAAGTTCCAGTACTATGATGGAAAACAATTTGAAGTCGAGGGGTGGATGGTTGACTTTGCAATGGAGAAGTTGGAATGGATGTTGATGATGAAAGAGTCTCACTATCAGACCCTTAAGGTGATTTCCTTGCTCTTTTCCTTTTAGGTAGAGGTAATTCAGTTGGTTCAATACCAAACTTTTCACTCTGCAATCTAGTTAAAGGATGAGAAGGATTGTATTGTGAAGTCACACTACCTTCAGATATTTCAAACTTTTGAGGTGATATGGAGCCCTTGAAATTTATGAATCAAAGATTCAACTTCAGGAGGTTCGATAGTAGATTTGTCTGAAATGTTTGGGTTAGTGGTAGTGGTTGTTGTTTTTTCAACTTCTCGCTTAGGATTTAAAGATTTGGATTGCAATGGAGAAGTCGGGGGAGATGTTGAGGGCGATTTACTCTCAGAATGGTATTTAGATTTGGATTTACTAGCCATTCATAGTTCAGGGCCCTCCTTCTAGCGCCAAATATGTTGAAGCCCCGAAAATCGGGTCTACAACAAGGGGAATACCCACCCGGTCCTGACCTTGAAAGTAGCTCCTTTTCCATTTGGGATGGTGGGTCCGGCTGGGGATAATGGGACCAGTTTCGCAATTTGTGTGTGTTGAAAAGAATTGATATTTTTGTTTTCTAAAGATTTCTAAGTAAAATGCTTTTAATCTAAGTCTAATCTAAAAATGCAATTGTATTCTAATGAACAAAAATATTTAAGTCTAAAACTAACTCGAGATTCAACTTTTCACTTATGTGATCTAAAATAATTTCGAACAGCAATTGGTAATAAAGATCATTCAATCGTTACAAGAAAAGAATTCGATAAAAATAAATTGTTTCGTATAAAAAGTTAGCCGAAACAATTGTGAGAAGCATATCACATAATAAGTCATTCATATATTGAGCATAAACAGAATATTCATTACTGTACAAAAGTGCCAAATAATAACTCAAACATTCAAGCTTTTATATATAAATAACTAAGCATAAAATATACTTCGACACATAAGCAGAAATCAGTAAGAGATAAAAGTACCATTGATAACGAGTTCTACTCATGAGCTTCAACAATAGAAATTTATCTCTTCCTAATTCAATATCTACTAAGAGTACAAAAGTGCATTTCAGTAGCAGATATTAAACACAGATATCAATAAATCTCGTTCCATTCATTTATCAAAACCTCCTCCAACAGTGCAAAAGTGCATGTTCTGAGGAAATGTTTTTGACAAATTTCAAGACCTGTTCCATTCATTCATCAAAACCTCCTTCGAGGGTGCAAAAGTGCATGTTATGAGGAAATGTTTTTGACAAATTTCAGGACTCGTCCCATTCATTCATCAAAACCTCCTCCGAGGGTGCAAAAGTATATGTTATGAGGAAATGTTTTTGACAAATTTCAGGATCCGTTCCATTCATTCATCAAAACCTCCTCTGAGGGTGCAAAAAGTACATGTTCTGAGGAAATGTTTTTGACAAATTTCAAGACCCTTCTCTAAATGCATGAGAGGGGTTAAAATACTACTTCCTAAATACTAAAAATAGTTTATTACAAAAATATAGGAGGAGGTTTAAATGACCATCTTCATCTAAGGCAAAAATAAATCAAAATTAAAATTAAAACTGAATCTGGAAATTAACTATCTATGTATCTGTTCTTCGTGGTCGCAAGCATTCAGCATCGGTTTGAGGAGGGTCGACTGGCCGACCTCTGATTTTAGTTGCCCTGCGAAAATATAATTAGCAAGTGTTGGTGCCATCTTTTCAGCAGAGTTCGTGAGGCATTTGAGAGTCATGCATTGACTGTGCGTTTTAACCAAGTACTGCCAGTAAGTATCCCAGTTTAACTTGGTTAACTTCTTGATAGACTTTGCCTTTTCCTCGGCATTCTGTCTCTAGCTCATCTGCAATTGTTGTGCCTTTGGGAGGAATCCAGGAGCGGTCTCTAATATGAGGTTTGCTCTGTGAAGGTTTTCATTGACACAATCAATGACGTTGTTTGCTGTTGTAGCAACTTCTTTCGCTGCCACGCGTTGAGCTTTGAATGGAATCATTAAGTTTCGGCCAACTCCGCTTACCGCTCAAGGGTTTATCTATTAAATACCATTGGTTTTAGAGCGTGGGTCCCACCTTTATCCTTTAGTGCTTTTCTCTGTGGTTTTCTGGCTTACAGTGGACTTCACGCTTGGGGGCTTTCCTTCTCGACGGGTTTTGCCCAGCGATGCACTAATCGTGCATTGGAAACTCCTTCCTTTTTCTGAGCCAAGCTTCCTAGGTGCTATTTTTGCCTCCTTCAAGGTTTCAATGAGGCTTGGTCAGTGCGCTTTTGCCCTTTTTTTCAAAGGTTATTCCCTTACCGATCAGTTTTTTGGTTCATTCCGCCAACTTTTCATTTTCTTTGGCGAACTTCTCCACGAACTGCATGTTGTAGGTTGCCTATGGTTCTGGTACATGATACATAAGCCTTAAATCTTGTGCAGTGAATGACCCAATGAGGTCTTGGCCTCGAGTCTTAAATTGTCTGTCTGTTATATCAACAATGTCTAGTACCCACTTGACCATGTCCATGTATGGAAGAATCTTTGGTCTTGCCGCTATCCGGTACAAGAATGAACATGCAAGTTCAGTAATTGACGCCTCAGATGACCCGTGTGAGTCTGTTGTTGCTTTAACCTCCATAACCCCAGGATTTTCTTCTTCGAGTAGATTGTACATGCCTTCCCAAGTAGTTATGTTGGCATCTTTGTTACAGGTGGTGTCTGTGTATAAGGGCGTCATTTCTTTGTCTTCTACAACCGAAGCTTTTTCCTTTTTTCCCATTACGTTCTGCACACTGCTGCGTATATTACTCTTCTTGCTGCTCCTGCAAATTTTACAAGGAAAGAATAATGATAAGAGATAAGGTGACGGGAAAGCTCTTAATGCCGAAATCATATCAAATATACCACCCTACGTGAAATAACCTTTCGATCAGATTAAAATCTTATCTCATAAATGACCACCAACTAACCATTAAATTGACATCAATGTCCATAGCTTGGTATCGAATTAGGAGAAATGCTTTATTGAACGATGAGCCCTGCAGATCTGCGATAAAGCGATTTTACGATTTGCTTCGCAATATCGCTAATCTGTTTGTTAACAATCATTCATTACCTTATGATTCTGCGAGATGCGATTTGCGAGATGCCTTATCGCATATCATCGGATCAGGATGTTTTACCTTAGGTGATACTTGCGGTGTATAAAATCTATGATGCACAATGGATTTTCAAAGCGCGCGATCTAGCATTGCGTTTTCGCAATTTCGAATAGCTTGTTTATATGATGTTCCCCTGTTACCTTTTTCGATGCGATGTTTTATTATTGAGAGAACGATTTTATTCGGAATCTATCATAAAACTTAAGTTTTTTGGGTTGTGCGGGTGTTCTCCTAAGTTTATGATAGCATGTTTTATTCAATGGGAAACATAAGTGCTAGTTTTTTATTTTTTAAAAGGGTCCCCATTTATTTAGCTTTATTGCTAGAACTAAATAAAAAGGGGGGTTGCTGCTGGCCACAGCAGGTTCATAGTAATTAGAGTTTGTTTTAATAGAACGGATTAACTAAAGTATAGGAGGTTTCATTGCAAGCTAACCTACCATGATATGTGTCCTAACAAAAGTGACATTACCACTACTAGTCACCAAGCTAGGGTAATGGCTTTTGGTCGCATGATTGAAACACAATATCTCTCATTACAAGCCAACTTGTTCACACTTGTTAGTTCTTGTAAATAGAACTGTCATTATCTGGTTACCAAGCCATGACAACGACCCTTAGTTGATTTCTAAAGAAAACTCATAAATAAAAGTAAGTATTCATAATGACTCTGAATCTATATCTAATAGATGGGACACAAACAATTCATCGGGTTAAAAGATATCCCTCTCAAGGCTATAGATGCTTGCTAGTAGCAATGGCCATGCCTATGGTATTAAAGTTACTCTAACAAGTATGATTTACTTGGTCGCCTTGTCTTTCCCTAAACTTATTATCAATAAAATTGTTCTTTGCATTTTTGAGTTTATATTTTATCTTTCTTTTGAATTACGGTGGAAATGATTTGGGCTGTTGTAAATTTCCAATTGTTGTTCTTAGAAAGCAGAGATAAAACTTCTCAGATTACTTGAGCGCCAACGTCTCACAACATGTAATTTTTATTCCTTGAATTTTATAGGTTTCATACAACCAAATATAACTAGTTCACCCAGTGAGTCGCCATTGGAACTTTATGAAGACCTCCCTTCATTGCACTTGAATGATTGAAGGTTTCATTATCTCGTTTGGTGCACTTTTTGTAGTTTTTGTTGATTGAGTTCCATCAGGCTTTGTATTTCGATCCCTAGGATTCTCTCATTGATCGTTTGATACTGAGCAAGTTTATTCATAAACTTTGTTCTTGCTAATCCCTTTCCTTTTCCAATCACTTTTCAATGGGTGAAAGTTTTGATGAATTCCAATTTGATGTTGTTTCTTCGCGACATCATCCTAACACTCATACATCTATGTGCATTGTTCCCTTGTGTATTATTCTCATATAAACTATTACACTCCACATGTAAATAATATATGAATAAATACATTCAACATTAATAAAAATATTATATATATATATTAGTGTTGTATATAATATAAAGAAAAAGCATATCTAAAAGAAATACATGTAAATGGTATGTATAAACATATTTTTACACGTGTAAGAGAGTATATATTGTGTGCCCCTTTATATTATATTTAGACCTAGAACACAACGCTTGTGTATAGACTTATAATCAAGGTTTTAAATATGAATAGTGTATGGGACGATGCCATGGAGCGAAAATTGCTTAAAAAAATAAATATTGTGAACGACGAATTTTCCTGTGCATATACGTAAACTCTAAGAATTATAAGAACATGGAAATTAAACAAATATTTTGGGATTCTGTTTATCCAACGGGCCATGTTAACCTTTGAGATGAAAATGCAAGTCACTCATGAATTGAACCACGAAATTTAATGTTGGATCTTGTAGTGTAGTGCTCAATTTCTCTTACAAAATTGCGGATAGAATACAACAGGCCTAACGTAAACTTGTTCGACGTCGCATGTCAGTGTCATATTAATTTTTTTTTTAATATATGCCACAGTTAAACCTAATGCAGAATTGAGTTTAAACACTTGATTGGTTTTCGATGGGAAGATCCACGTGGGATGGTTCACAATAAACTAAAATTCCACGTCGATGTAAAAAACCAACCTTTTATATATTAATATAATCGTTTACAAATACGCAGTGACAATGAAGAAATAAATGGGAACCATCCTCAGAGTTAGATTTGCAGAGGCAATAACAGCTAGGACCCATGAAACCTCTGTTGAGAAGGCTGTCCCAAGTCAAGATGGGGTTATGTACAACCAACCAAGTGAAACATTAATCTGTCCCAAGTCAAGATGGGGTTATGTACAACCAACCAAGTGAAACATTTGAGTTTTAATGGCGCCTCCCACTTCCACATTTGAGCTAGCCAACCAATGAGGAGATGACGCGGGGACAAGTTAAGTTATGAAGTCCCACCTCAAGTCAACCTATCAGCATTCTCAGTGAGAACAATGGCAGCCTAAGTAAGATGGAAACGTAAGGTCTCCCATTCCAAATGACGCTCCGGATGCAGCTCCAACTCATCAGCCCTGTACCAATGGGTGGAAGGGACTCCCACATGCTCAACCAATGCAATTTGTGACAGGTGTTGAAGACCCTGATTATGTAGGTGGACGATGATTGGCACAAATAGGGTATGAAAACCCTCCATGCCCACCATGACATCAAGACCAACACAAATGTTGTTGCCCCAACCGCACGACCCAGCGAAGATTGTTGCACAACCACAAACAAGCTTGCATCAAACTGGGCCAAATGAAGGAGGCCCTTCTCATAATAGGGGCACCAACCCTAATCCAGTCCTCCAAGGAAGCCGAGCTGAGATATTTATCTCTTATAATCTGCTGCCAGATCCCCCCACCATGCCCGCCAAATATTAATTGTAAGCAATGCGCCATTAAACGATTTGATGTCCTTGATACCTACAATCAAGTGGCTTGCAGATACTAGCCAGATCAGTTAAGTGAAACTTTGTCTTTTCCTCTATGCCAGACCAAATAAACTCAGCTATGATTGCATTGATTTTGTGGATAATTGCCATGGGGAGATGAAATATGTGCATCCAATAGACAGGTATTTCCCAAAGCATAACCTTTTCTAAAACCATCTTACTACCCAAGGATAGCCATTATGCTCCCACTGAGATAACTTCCTCTTGAATTTTTCAAGTATCCAATCCCAGTCTTGCCTCCTATCACTGCATGGCTTCAATTGGATTCCCAAGTATTTAAAACCATCCGCTAGGGGAATGACTTTAATACCAAACAAATTTGCAATCCTTTGAATTTCAATGTCTTCCACACAATCTGCAATTAATTCAGAATTTGCAATCCTTTGAATTTCAATATCTTCCACACAATCTGCAATTAATTCAGTCTTGTCCTTGTTCAATAAGAGTCCAGACGCTCTACCAAATTTAGCAAGTATTAACGATAGATATTGCCATTCAGCCAGCTTAGACGCCCCCATCCCCAACACATCATCCACGAACATAATGTGGGAGAGTTGTAAGTTGTTTGTTATCTTGCATCCCAAAATGCGACCATCTGCCCGTGCATACTTGATAGCTCGACTCATCCCATCCATCGCTAAATGAATCACTAAATGAATAGTATAGTAGTGGGGACAAGGCACATCCTTGTCGAAGACCTTGACATATTTTGAAGAAATGTGTAGGAGTCCCATTAATCAGTATGACAAGGTTGACAGTAGTGACACAGGCCATTATCCAATTGATATGTCTCCGAGGTAAGCCAATGCTGTGAAGTATAAGCCTTAAGAATTCCCAGTCAACTCTATCGAATGCATTGATGAGGTCTATTTTCATCAAGCACGCCTTTAGGTTTTTAGATCTGATAGAGTGGATACATTCCTGGGTAATCCCCCTGCATCTTGGATTCGCCTTCCTGCAAGAAAGCCAAATTGCTCCAAAGAGATGTGTGCAGACAACAGACGTTTCATTCTATTTGGTATCAACTTGGAAGTCATTTTATAAACCACGCTGCATAATGATATTGGTCTATAATTAGAAAAGTTGCAGGGGTTTGCAGCTTTAAGAATGAGTTTAAAAACGTGGCGTTTACTGCTCCAGTGATGTGCCCACTGATACGTGTTTCCTCCACCATTGCTAGTAAGTCTGGGCACACCAGGTCAAAGAAGAAGAGATATAGCTCAACCGACCAACCATCCGGCCCGGGGCTCCTATCCTTAGCCAATTCACCTAACACAACTTTCAATTCCACAGATGTCATAGGCTCATCCAAACGGTCTATGTTAGCAGCATAGAACATTCGAGGGAATAGTGAAGCCAACTCCATTTGATCCTCTGAATTCGAATCATCGGACGCCTGAAATTGGTTTATGAAATATTTAATATCCTCCTGCTGGGTATCTTCTAGGTCACAAATGTATCATTCTGCTGAATCATGATGAGCCAAATCGAATTATGGCTCTTTCTTTTAGAGGCAACTTTATGAAAGAACCGGGTGTTCTTGTCCCCTGCTTGTATCCATTGCAATCTGCTTTTCAGCCTCCATTCCTCTTCCTTCATTTTGAGGATTTTATTCCGTCTACAGACAAGATCAGTCAGTCAGTGATTTCTTATGTAATTATGACAAATTGTCCGACTTTGTTGGGTCCATGAAGGAGGCAATATCTGAATCAATTGTCAGAAGTTCTGCCGAGAGCTCCTTTTTCCCCTTGTATATCCATTGCTTGACAAGATGTTTCAATCATCCCAGCTTGGCAGTGACCAGATCCATACTGCTAGTCGATGTTAACTCCACCAGCTTCAACCAAGATTGTTTAACTAAATCCACAAACGCATCTTCTTTCAACAACGAGTGATTGAATTTAAATGGGAGGAGTATAGGGTATTTTTCTCCCATCCACTCAAGGAAAATGGCATCGTGATCAAATATGCCCAAATGAGTTGTCCTAAGTACTGAGAGATGAAATTCTGTCATACAAGGAGTGTACCAAGAAGCGGTCCAACCACTTAGCAATGCCGTCCAACCTCGTCCTCCCATTCCGCCAAGTGGGACAAACGGGACAAGGTGCAATATCCCGATTTCCAGATAGAGAGAGAATTGAAATATCCCGCCATAGGATCTAAAATGCCATTCGAAAATCATACCTCCTCAGCATTTAAGGTAAAGTTCATGTCACCATCAACAATACGCTGATTCAGGTCCAGGATCACACAATCGTCCAGATTCTACCAGAATTGTTTCCTGTGACAATATGGTGCATAAATATTCAAGATGCGCACCCTATGAGAAGAACCCCTGTAAAACCCTGACAGAATGATACCTGCAAATATCTTGTATGCCACCAAGGAGAATAACTGCGGGTTCCATATAGCTGCTAAGCCACCTGAAGTGACAATCGCACTGGTGGCACATGCAGCCCAAAGTGGGCATATTTTTGTCAATATGCTGAGGGATTTCTCACGATCAATCATCGTTTCCTGTAGAAGGATCATCGTCGGTTGTTTAAAAGTGATAATGTACTGAATGATATGCCACGAGATAGGCGAACCCAACCCCCTAATATTAAGAGACATGATCAACATCTAAAACCACAGTTCACGGGGAATTTGCTCTAAGTTCCCGATTATGCTCCGAGAAGCGCAGATCCTCTGAGTCTGTGGGGGTTTCTGTATCCAACACTGGGTAGAGTTCCTCCACCACTGATTCAGAGAAACGCATATTTAGATCTGCACCGTGTTCCATACAAGAGGTTTAAGACCCCATTTTTTTTACCTGTGTGCCCCTCTTTGACGACACATTGTCTATGTGAGACCCAGATTGATTGGGTTTATTGACAATCAGGGTGCCAAACCCGACAGGTCATTACCAATCAGATTTTCTAATTCAGCATCAACCGAGGAAGGTCCAGGGATGACTCCGAACTTGACGGCGGCCCGGGGAAGATCGAAGGAAGGCGGGCACAGTTCTACATTAGCAGCAGGAACTTTGCCAGCATGTCTAAGAACATGCGAAGAAGGGACAAATTTAGTTACATGAGTTTATGGCCATCATTATTCTCTTGTATACATGTACATTGGTATAGATTTAATAATAGTTTCATTTATGTATTGTAATATTTATTTTTTGATTCTCTAACATGATTTTGTAGCAGGATTCAGTAGCAGAGTTATTGTATTATATTTTTGTATTCTAGTTTCCAAATGAAATGTACAAATTAGAATTACATAACATTTAGTAGTTCGGTGAAATGTATAGTCCTTTGCTTTTAATAGACCTAACAAGTTAAGACTATTTAATTTTCACCATATCTTTTGTATAGTTGAACTGATCATTAACTTGTAGTTTTAATTTAACCATACAGTAGTATAGATTAGCTTAGGATAACTGTAGTTTAGATTAGGAATAGTTTTCTAGATTCTTTTTCTTTGACAGAGGAAAGGATTTGAGGCTAATGGGTCTTATAAACCCATCGACGATATCCATACCAAACAACATGAGGTATTGAAGAGCCTCGGTCTAGGCTATTCCTCCCTCATTAACTAGGGTGCATAAAATCTGCATCAACATTACCTTACACTTGAATATCCTTGTAAGACTTTGTGCATAACATTGTTGACATTGACAACTATAGAGGTTGATTTCACTTAATAAAGATGAAGAAAAAGACGAAGAAACAAGAAACCAAGCCTAACTAACAATGTTTTGAATGGATCTAGCAGTCAATTTTTTTGAAAGGATCTAGCACCTCTAATAATAGGTTTATAATATATCTTAGAACACCAATCCCAATTATAAGTATTGACATAACGCGTATCAGATTCCAAATAAGTTTTATTTGGTGATAAGGTGCAATTGCATTTGTAGAAAGAATGCCTCACAAAAAGCACAAACTACTCTAGTACGAGAATTCTTTTGAATTAAGTACTCGTCCTTTCCTTGGCTTACATCTAATATTTAATGTGGAGCCTTTGACCATATTTCCCACATTTTCTAGACACCTTGAAGGTGGCTAAGCAATTTGGCTCATGTACACCAAGATGAAGGGCACCAACCAATTGAACTTACAAATCTATCTAGTTGAAAGTAGGACAACTTCTTTAGCAAGGAAAGTGGCTCACCAAGCTTCAAATTCAACAAAAGTTTCCTCGTCTCCTCTAGGAACTTGATGTAATGGGGAACATAACTTCTATGCAAGGAGGAATGACCCATGTGAATATTGACGTCCATCCACCTATTCCACTAACTCAACACAACTCTCCATCTTGGCAGTTTTGTTATGATTTTTTGGATTTGAAACTTTCGAGGTTGTTTTGAGGCCTTAAATGATGCCTTTTTGAGGACGTTCAAGGGCATAGGGGGTTGAGTTTTTCTTTAACCCACCCAAGCCATGCTACAAATTGTAGTTCTTAGTTAGAACTTTCCAACAAGTTGCTATGCGCCCCAAATGGAGATTGTATGCAAAATTAGCACCCATAGTAAGTTGGCATATCAACTAACCACCTTGGGGCCCATAAACCTTTTGGTGTTTCACCTCCTAGGGTTATGGTTTTGGACATTTAGGGTCCTTTCTTTATGTTAAAATTCCATTTATTTATCCTCTCGTGATAACTTTACGTAAATGATTATACTCAACATCTCTCTCTCTCTCTCTCTTCTTAGATAAGTTACCACCATCCTAACAAGTTTGTGTTCTACAATATTCTGTGATTTTATTCATTAATAGAAGTTGGGTTTTCATTGTACTATTGTACTGTCTACTATATTTCTCTCTACGTGTGCTCCATTTATTTTTGTACCTTTCATTTCATTTTCTGTACAGCCCAAATTAGGGACTTCATTAAATAAGAACTTGGGAAATGGTACTGTTGTAGTAGCTACAACCACCCTCCAAATTTTTGCCTTAGCTTCGTTTGGAGCCTCCCTTCCAACCTTCACAACAACTTGCCTTGCTTCATTAAGTTCTCAAGCTTCAGTGTCTTTCTTGCGCAAAGGCAGCCTGTCAATCATAGCTTGATGCCTTCCCCTCACAGGCTGTTCACCCAGACTTGGTCCAGCTGCAGGCTGAGCAGTTTCCCCAAGAAAATTGCACATTTCTGGAGGGAAACCAACCTTCCCTCCAGAAATTGCGCAATCCTGTCTGGCAGCCTGCTGGGCTCCAAGATTGAGCAATTATTCCAGTCAACACTCACAGTAGGAATTGTGCAATTTTCCCCAGCAGGGCTGCTCAACCCAGTATTTGCGTATATTTGGGTAGAAATCAGCTGCTTTACCCAAAAATTATGCAAATCTCTTGGGAAACCAACCCAGCTCCCAGCCAGAAATGCACATTTTTCTCCAACAGTCGAGCAATCTCTTGCATGTGCAGCTGAGTTGATCGGTTCCCTTCGAGACCAAGCAAAACTGACTTGCATGCATGGGCTGCTTCTCCCAAGGTGGCATGCAAAGGCATCCCTTGTTTTAGGGATCTATATTTAGTAGTTGGAGGTTACATACAAGGATCATTTCAGAAACCTCCCACCAATTGTCGCTTTCCCTAGATTTGTGGCATGCGCGTCACAACCTCGATGTTATCAAAACTCATCAACCAGACACTGTAGATCTCATTCCTCACATCAACCTTGTAGCTCTAACATCCCACATCACATCTAGGACTAGTCGGCAAATTCAACTCAACTATTTTGGGGTAAACCTGCTTCCCATGCCTTGTGTTGCATTTCTGGTTCTTTTTGTGTTTTCGCTTGTATGAGTATTGTTTGTTTGATTTCTTTGAATGCTTGCTATCATTTGCATGTATATTAGCTTGTCCTAGCACCATTTCAGTTTTCATCAACATCTCACTGCCATCGCATGCATGAAACTATTTTTCGCGAATGATCACCAATTCGGTGACTCGCCTCACCCACATGCATGTTGTTCTATTTTCTTAATTTTCCATTCACCATTTTCATGCATGATCATTCACTTATGCTTACACTCAGTATCAGCATGCATTTGTACTCGCTGTCACTTTTAGTTTCCCATCGGCAAGTCTAACCAACCTCGGCCCAGACTCTGCCTCACCAAGACAGCATCGCGCAATCCTGAGAGGGAAGGCTATGCCTTCCTCCCCAGAAATGCGCATTTCTTCCCATCAGCTGTTCCCCAGGCCTGTTTTGATCAATCCTAAGGGACAATGACTGCTGGCCAAGAAAATTGCGCAATGAAGTCACTGAGTATGCAGCCATTGCCAGCTGAGATTGCACATTACGTAATCCCAGCAGTTAGCAGCCAGACTGGACTGTGCATTACGTAGTTCCAATAGTCAGTTAGTCTCCCAGTAGCCCAAACCATGCTTTGTGCATTCTTGGCAGTCAGTCTCCCGACCTCCCGGCCGAAATTGCACAACCTTCATGATCAGTCACACAGGTATGTTTCAAGTTAGTTCTCAAGTTCATTATGGTTTTCGATTGACAGATCACTTTCCATGAGTGTTTCCATGTCTCTAGGTATTGCAGGTGTTCATTTGCCTCTCAGCAGTGAAGGTACAATGGTTTCCAAGAGAGTAGAGTTGAAGACACCGTTCAGAGCATACCTAAAGATGCAGTCGATCAAATGTCTATGAGATTGCCTATTCACGAAGATATCAAGTTGTTCATAGACAAGAACATCAAGATATCATAACAAGCAACATCATGAATAATAGTTGAAGGCAACATACCAAACGTAGCGAATACAACGAATATAGCGAATGCAGCAGATGCTTGTTGACAACATAGAGGTGGAACGAAGTTGCAAGATTAAGTAGATTCACTGATAATAAAAGCAACTTTGGAGACTCAAGCTATGAGGTGACAGCGCGACATGAAGATCGCGCGAAGACAAAGAATGGAATAGAGAAGGAGTTTCATGTTGCAACAACTCAGGAAGAACATGAAGCTGCATAGATAGACGAATGAGTTGTAGCAGGAACAAGAACAACAGTGGGCGCAATGTGCACTCACGGATGAAACTGCGCCTATACAAGTTAAAGATCCATCCCAGAAGCTAATATGGAGTAGACATGGTGAGCAGTGTTGTTAATCGCATGCAAGGGAATTCATCAGCATGTAGGTCATTGTGCACATGCATGCAACCCAACTCATTCATCACACTCACCAACGCGAAGACAAGAAGCAAGTCCAACTGGAGTTGAACATGTACTTCAACAAGTTGATGCGCATGACCACCAACACACACTTGAGGATTAGCACGAACACTATGCATTAGTGTGTTGCTGGTTCAACTGCACCCAAGAAGACCATGCACATGTTAGCAAACGAGTTGGATGAAGGGGTCGAACCAATGCACCTGTTGCAATGGCGGCAAGAGTTTGCTTCAACAAGATGTCACCATGAGGTGCATGCACACCATCATGGACAACCAAGCTTGGCATCAACTCACCACTTTCACCATCACAAGCATGTCAAAGAGTTGGTCTCATCACAACAGACTGAGTCAGTGATGTCTTGCATGACTTTCTCAAGGCATGTTGTCTCACATGAGTACATGTGCATTGTGATGTTGAGTCATGTCAAGTGTAAGTCAAGTGTCAATAGTTGGATGTAACAATCATAGAGTAGGTGAAGAACCATGAGGGTAGTTGAACTATCACAAAGGGGAATGTCAAGGGTCTCCCCACCCTTTGCTATAAATAGTCCCTCATAACTCATTATAAGGGCTTTTGGTCAGCCAAGCTTCTGATACAACTATCTTGGAAAGAGCTTGGACAATATTGTAACACGCCTTGGCTTCATGATGCAGGAGCATCTAGAACATTTACATTTGTAAATATGGAATAAAATGGGGATAAAATTTCTGTGTTTTTTTAAGTTAAAATTAGGGTAAAAAGTAAGGAATAAAGCTTCAGCTTTAAGTCATTGGGTAAAAAAAAAGGAAAAATCTTGCTTTTCCTAGAAGATAAGCTCTGATCCATCATTTATGTACATATCCATTATTATTTAAATAAAGTAGCTGAGCTCTCATCTGAGAAGAGAGAGAGGAGAGAGGCGTTACAGTGTTGTTTTGAAGAATTCTTCCTCTCATATAATAAAATGGAATGACATTGTTGATTATATATTTTTGAAAGCACCGTACAGTTTAATAAATCCCGCGGTTTCAATTGAGCCCAACTGTTTATAATGGATAGTTAAAGTCTGTGTATTGCAAGCGTATTCTGCACGTGTATTTATAGACAGCATATTCCTGTACTTTGGATTGTGTTTGATGATGATAGATCAATGTTCTTGGACGGGGCAAATTAGTTACGAAGTTAATGGTATATGCGTGGAGCTCAACTGTTTTTTTTATGGTATATAAAATCGTATATTATACCTTGGCAAGGGCGCTGCTGATTACTGCATGTAATTTATATTTAAAGCAGTGGTTATGCGTGGAGCAGTTGCATATATAAGAGGTATTGAAATATACCGTGAGTTGGATGTTGGGTCAGCGCTGGAAAAGTCTTCTTATGGTGGATATGTGTGTCATGGCGGCGGAGATGAAGTTATAACGTTGATAGGATGAGCACAGTTTATTAAATTCACTATATTGAATTCTGTTTTCCCTTTTATATAAGCGGTGCTGATAAAATCCGTTGCGCTTTCCATGTATGTGGCCGTGGGGTTTAACTTTTGTTGATGTATAATTATTGTTCAAATGGATTCAGAAGCGGAGGTGCCATATTAATGGTGAGTTTGCTGGTGCGCGCATTTATTTTTATTACAATGGGGATTTTAAAAGAGCAGAAGTGCAAATCCTATGTAATGAATACAAGTAACTAACGAAGCTTGAGAAGTTTGAATGGAAATTGTTTATGCGTTGAGAGTGTTTAAAAGATCCTGGTTTGCAGGCTACCGGCAGCCTGTCATCAAGTGGTATCAGAGCCGGAGTAGCTCTTTTTGAAGGTTCAGTGTTTTTTGTTAATTGCATGTGATGTTTTTTTGGACTGATAAGTATTGATCTACAGGAATAGTGAAGAAATCTCAGCGGGAGGAAGGAGAAGTGAATGTGGCAGAACCTGAAGATTCAACAGAGGTTGAGTAAAGTTGCAGATGGGAGAAGCCTACAGGAGCAGTAGAGGATGCTCAAAAGGTTCGAGCAAAGAACCAATGATTACCAAAAGGCCAGATCCGGAGGATAGGATTGGTGAGGTAAGTGGCAGCAAGAGAGCTTGCTGTGGCAGAGGCTTCATGCAACGCATAGCTGAAGAACTTATGGCGATGGAGAAGGTTACTAATAGTCATAAAGGAGACAGAGGAAGAGGTTCAGAGAAATTCCACAGATATGGGGTGACTGGTGGAGTTCGAGAAAGAGAGATTGCAGAAATAAAGACACAGTTACAGATACTGGAAGAACGGCTGCAAGAGCAGGAAAAGCAGAAAGGAAAATGGCTCTTTCCACTGAAGGGAAAGAGAGTGATTTGGCGACAACTGCAGAGGAGGATGAGGCAAATTCTGATTGCCTTGTTGGAAAAGGGGCTTAGAATTCTTGTGCCATAGATGAAGTTTGAAGAGTCCACATGCAGATCTGATAAAAGGGAAGTGCTGAAGAACGCAGTCAAGACTAAAAAGTCTTGTGGTTTTAAAGCTGATGAGTTGTGTATGTTTGTAGGTGCAGAGGAGGTTTCCATTGATGAAACAGAAGAAGACAAAATCATTGATGATTTCTTGAGTCATTGGGTAAATCCAAATCAGCTGGATAATGTGAAACCATGTGTTTTTATAGCTGACAATTGTGATGTGATGACAGGTTTCTCTGAGGAGGATGTACCATCTTGTGAAACTGTTACAGCACAAGAAGAAGTGCTTATGGATGAAGCGCAGATAAGGGAGGTAACAGTTGATACTGTTGAACATTTTGTGCAAACTGAGAGTTTACATGCAGGTGATGAGATGGTAACAACAGAAAGCTGGGATTGTGAAAGTCTTGAAGATTGCACAGAAATCTTCTCAAAGGAGATGACAGATTTATGGCAGGAGTTAAATGTTCTAGAGAAGAGACTAGAAGTACAGAGGATAAATATTCAAAATATAAAGGCAGAGATGAATGAAAATAAAGAGGTTCCAGAATACAGATGCATTCTCGGAGAAGATGTTGCAGAGGGACAGGAAGTTTGGGAGGCAGCAACATCCATAGTGACAGCTCAGACAACAGTGATGGCAGCAGAAGAGGCACTGATGCCTTGTGATTTTTATTTTAACAATTGTTTTGTGAGTACAGGTCTTAATGAAGAAGCTGGAGAAAGTATGCTAGACAAAGAAATTAAAATGATGATGCGGAGGATGATGAAGGAATCCCGGGAAAGACCAGCAGCAGTAAAGCAAAAGAGTAGCAGCAAGAGAAAGACAGCAGAAGATTGCAAAAATGCAGCCAGTGGAGCAAGGCAACATAAGATATGGAGACCGGGAGAAAAGCAGCAAACAATAGCACATGATGACTTGCAGCATAAATTATGGGATCCAGGCACATGATCAGGAGATCATGATTAATTTTAAGGTTGGGTGTATGATGCAGGAGCAT
>APFE031353535.1:11846-33687 GCA_000404065.3 Pinus taeda
CATCGCGACTGTTATTGAAATAACCGCGCTGACTGGCGGATGATAGTGCAACTGATGCGCTGCCAGCGCGGAAGCACATGGGTTTCCCACGCTGATCGAATTTCATAGCCAGCGCACCCTCTGCTCGCACTAAGTCACGCTGAACAGACTTCTTCTGTTATTGGGATACGATGCCAGCGTGCCAGTCCAGTTATGCACCCGCGCTAATCCTGTTTGGGCGAGTTTGTTCTAACAGCCAGCCTTCCAGATGACTCCAGACCTGGTTGTTGGCTTTGTAAAGGTCGCCCTCCCTTCTATGGCATGTCTGTTCACCTTATGAGCCACCTTTCTTGGAGATAAGCTCATCCTTTCACTATTCATGGAGACTCCTTCTCCTATATAAGCCTCCACCATTGCCATGAGCAGCTAGTTTTGGGCATATAGACTTTGACATAGAGGAATTCATAGTGCATTAGTGCTGCTCTAATACGCATTTGGTGTGTTAAGTGTCGATTGCTAGAGAGCTTAAGGAAGGTTGTGAAGTCTTGTTGCCTTGTGTGGGAGAGAGAGTTGTTTGTCTTGGTAGATCTACCTCCAAGGGTGAATGCTTATGAGACTTGCTGGCTGGACCCTCTTGAGAAGGACTCAGCGTCAGAACATTGGTTGTACCTTTCTCAATTTTTGATTAATAAAAGATAGATGACTACTGTTATGGTTCCATTCTCATTTGTCTTATAATGGTTAATGTGAATTACATCCTTTCTGACTGATGTATGGTTGCTTTTACTAGATTTCACGCTTGTGTTTGTTCTCTCTTTGCATGTGCAGGTGTCCATCCACAAGGATAGCGGAGGATCATGACCGACCAGAGCGAAGGAGTGAGAGCGGCATCTCTTCATCAAACAAATAGCACTGGAATCCAAGTAGGTGCTCATTACCCACTTGTTAATTGCAATTAGGAACTTGCAGAGTAGCATTGATTGATTGTTGGTAGACCCCTTCTGGGCTAGTAGGGATCGCCTCTATCCGTAGAGGGGATTTACCTCTCCAACAATAATGAACATCAATTCAAATGGAAGTGAAGGAATTAGCGAATCAATTAATGAACCATCCCACCTTGAAATGTAGAGCCATCTATTGGATTGGATATGTGTGTGTGTGTGTGTGTGTGTGATAAGATAAGTATAATTCATATACAAAGTAATTCTTTGTTGAAACATATATCAAAATATTAAAGTAATAAATTGTAATTACATACATATATAAATCTCACAGTAGAATTCAGATTTGCATGTGGTATGACTAATAAGAGAAAGACAATAGTAAAGATTCTAGCCAATTTTTCTAACATGAAAAGGAAATAATTGTCTAGTATTTATATTCATACATTCCACAGTACATAACAATTGCATTTGATGCAAAAAGGAAAATTACTTCACACAAGTACATTGTTTATGAAACAAAATGAATGAAACTTCAATTCTTAAAACATATATTTATGTATAGATTAATCCTTAAAAATAAACATTCATACCAGAAACTTGTAATTAAGGGAAACAAAGCCTAAGTAACATTACAGCTAGACATACTGAAAATACTACTGAATACTAACTGTTCAGGATAACCTCGATTAAAGTAACAAGAAGTGTAAACATTGTAATCAAGTGCAGTTTGACATAATATACGCCAGAGAATAAAAGATAAAATAATTTATTTCATTCAAATAGGTCATGTATTAAGTTATTAAAAGGAAAAAGTTGCTAAATAGAAGTAAGGGTAAGAAATATTGACCCTAATATAATTTACATTCATGGAAAATGTCACAAATTAAATACAATTACAGGCGTGAGAACCTGAGGATTATTCTCTTCTAAAGAATTGGAAGTGTATGACCATAAATACACTCATAAAATTTACAAAAAAAATGTAACAGAACTGTGGCAGCGAAGTCACAAACACATGAACCAAGTACAAGAGCATATGGCTTGGTAATGGATACAAAAGTCCTATGAGTTAAAGAAGAAAATGCTTAATTAGAAGCATTTAAGGTAAATAAAAATCCCATTTTATATGAAATATAAATACCTGCAGAGATAAACAAGTATATAGGTACTAGTTCTAACACTCTAGTTTCAATAATGGTGCAAATAAAAAATAAAAATCACTATAAAGGAGAAGAAGTTAGGATAATAAATATTTATTTAACTTAGAATAGCTCCAGTTTCCACACTCTTCAATGCACCTGTAAAGGGAATTTTAAACAATTTAGAATAGTCATGAAAAAAATTATGTGGAGGAAAAATTGAATCTCTATTTATAATACAAAAAAGACTTAAAAAAATAAATATAAATTATCCAACCATGAAATAAGATAAATGTATCTCCAACACATAATTGGGAATACGAGGAGTATGATTGAGAGAACAAATCCCTAGCCATTAGTACCCAGATAGGGTTTTCATAACATATTCACAATCAATATACTAAAATATGATAACAAAGCCACACGAGGTTTGAAGAATAAGGTCGAGACCTTAAGGGGATTGTAATTCTTCTAGGGTTAAGACAAAACTCAAAACCTTTATAAATTTTAAATATAATAGCAGAACAAAGAGGAAAGATGTTATATCACTATTAGCAATAGTTTCTAGCCCCAAAATTAGAAATAAGTGCAAAACTAAATGGGTACAAACCCTAAAAGAAAATATTGTGAAAACAACTAGTTAGCAAAGAAAAATTGTGATATAAGACCAAAGGATTCAATATAAATATGTGAGTGAGATAATTATACATGTATCACCTAGAATTTCCATAAGTTGTTGAATTGAAGGGTAAAAGTATTAAACCATGAAACGTCGACAATCGCTCCAATGAGAATCCACCTCTCATATAAAGACTGCAAATGAAATCAAGCCATAAATATCAAACCAAATTCTATACTTGAAGAATCCAATGAAAAACAAGAATTAATTTAGATCTTGTCATAAGAAGATTAGTTTAAAGGTATTTCATGCTTGAAGGCAAAAAGAAAGAGCTTATTATTACCAAAAATAATATTTGTAACACTTTTAAGCCATTGGCCAAAGTTATGTAGCAAACCCTCGACAAATAAACATTGTAAATGTAATAAGAGGACATAGTAACAAAAAAAATGAGAGGACAATATGATTGAAGCTATAAATTATAATAATATTAGCCATAGAACAACCTGAGTGTAATTTAAATTGTGTCACAGTATAAAAGTTTACCTCAAACTTTAAACCCTTGAGTGAATCAACGTACAATTTCATGTTCGATGGAATTAGCAGTAAGACGAGTGGAAAAGGTGAAACAATAGTTTTTCATTGTCATTATTTAAGATGTTGACACTTGAGAAACTTAGTTACAGATAAGTAATCTACATAACACAAACGAGGAAATGAACACATTGACAAGAGTCGACAGGTTGTCATTACACCACAAGTAAAACCCTAAAATGCTCATCATTGTTGATTCTTTAGAGCAAATCACCACTATTTCTTTGGTAGGTCAAAATGACCATGTGTGAAATCACAATAGAATGACATGTATGTGTGTGGAAGGTGTTGGAAAATCAAGGTTCTTGTAGATTATAATTGACTTTCCTTGATAATTACTTGTGATGTTAGTTGGCATTTTATCACCTTTTTATTTCTTGTTCATCAAGCAATTACCAAAACAGTGAAGATCACAAAAATACAAAGTACACGAGATATATGCTCCAAGCTAGGGAAAAACCCTTCCAAGGGGAAAACTCATAAATAATACTTCTCTCCTTATAGAATCAATTCAAAATAAGACTTCTAAGACCCAAAGACCAAAGTTAAAATTCCTTCTAAGAACCAAGTCAACCCTTCAACAAGATCTCCTTCAAGTAATATGAAATATTACAAGGTCAACAAAGATTGAACCTTTTCAAAGTCTTCTCCAAACAGCTCTTGGCCTCCACCTCAAATTTGCAACTTCAGCCTACAAATTTTCATCCTCACAATTAACCAAGAAACCCTAGATTCTCGCACGTGTGGAAAAAATTAGGTCTGATTCCTTCCTTCCTTCCTTCACTGGCTTTTTCTCCTTGCCTTCTTGTCCTTCTTACTTTCTTTTCTTCTTCTTTGATTTCAAATCAAACTTGTTGTGCTTAATGTGCCAAATGAGTCGAAGTTCCTTCTTATTTATAGTCTTCTTGATGGGTCAAATAGACTTCTTTTAGGTTGAATTCTCCTTTGTAGGGCCGAATTGGTCTTGGAAGATAATTTGACTTATTAGATTCATAAATAATATTTTTATTTTGTTACAATTAGTCCAAATGGGACTATAATACGTGACATAAATTCTTTCTTGACTCAACAAGCCCTAGAAGCATGAAGAACATGCTTTGACCTATACTTTTACCATGAAACCCATGCTTTGATTAATAAAAAATATTTTTCTCTTTTTATATATAAAATATACAATGTCGTGTTTACAAAAGGCCATTATGAATATCGAATCTAGTTTCATTCTCCAACACTCCCACTTAACTAGGGAGGTATTCATAATCCTATCATGAGGTACAAGGAATCTCAAATTGAAGTATTCTCATAAGAAAATTTGGATCGATAATACATCTTTTAAGCATTTATATCACAACCAGCATTGTCAACAAGGCCTTAATTGGAAATATTTACTTATATGGGAGCCTAATTCTAGGAGGCTTTATGTGAGACACCACACTACCTCTAATGGCACATACCCCATTTGGATGTTCACTAGGTATGTCCTTTTAGGACAATTCATACTTGTATTCCCAATCCTCAAAGAATATCAGTCCTCTTCAACTACTCTTATATTGGATTCCCTTCCTCATCCTCAAAGAGTATCAGTCTATGAGTTCTATATTGGATTTTCTAATCCTCAAGCAGTACCAATCTCATATGGTTATCTGATCCTCCAAATCCCATTCTCTTTTCATGGCCTTCACTTAGACTTACGACTATTAGTCCTAGCCTAGTGCATGACACAAGAAGAAGAGAATATAATGTACATTGTCACCCTCTCAATCAAGGAAGAGATGTCCACCAAACCAAGCTTGCTTCTTAAGTATGCAAGTTTCTTGTTTGGTAGTGCCTTTGTGAAAATATCAACTACCTGTTCTTCTGTAGGAATGTAATACAACTTCACGACTCCATATCATACCAAGTTTATGATAAAGTGGTACTTATTGTTAATATGATTTGTCCTAGCATGAAAGACATGGTCCTCTATCAATCTTATTCAACTTTCATTGTCATAATGTATACTTGTAGGGATTAATGGTCCTTCAAATAAATCTGATAACAACTTTCTTAGCCAAAAAACCTCTCTGCAAACTTCACTTGCAACAACATACTCAGCTTCATCACTACTCACAACAACAATATTTTTTTTCTTGCTTATCCATGAGATCATGGAAAACCCAAACTAAACCATCCACTGGTAGTGCTTCTTCCATCTGTCTCACTTCCACCCCAATCAAAATCTGTATATCCCAAAAATTGGATTTCATTACCAAGATATCAAAGGAAATGATGCATGGTCCCATGAAGATGTCTTAGGATGTGTTTGGCTGCTACCAAATGGTCATGCTTTGGCTCCATTTGAACTTTATTGAGGACATTTACTGCAAAACAAATGTTAGGTCTAGTATTTATAAGATACATTAAGGAGAAAATCAACTGTTTGTAGCAAGTAGGATCCACCAGACTAGAATATGAACTCCTAAACTTCTTTATATTAGTAACGATAGGAGTTTCCATTGGCTTGCTATCCATCATGCCAAATTTCTGTATTATTGATCACATACTTTCCCTGACCAAGATATATTTCACCTGGTTTCTACCAAACTTCTAGTCCCAAATAGTAATGCATAAGCCCAAGATCCTTCATGTCAAATTCGATTTCCAATTGTCTCTTGCATTCCTGAATTCGATGCTCCACACCTGTAACAATTACATCATCCACATATAAAAGTATGATCATAGGTTCATCCTTGACCACTTTGATGTAGAGGTTAGAATCTATAAAAATCTTGACAAATCCAAGTCTCAATATGTATGCATCCATCCTATCATACCATGCTTTAGGTGCTTTCTTCAAGTGATATAGAACCTTCTTCAATCTACAGACGTGTGTTTCCCTCTTTTGGACTTCAAACCCTTGAGGTTGTTCAACTTAAACCTCTTCATCAATGGTCCCATTCAAAAAAGTTGTTTTGACATCCATTTGATGAATGTTCCATCCCATAGTGGCATCTAAAGGGACAAGCAATCTAATAGTGGTATACCTTGTTGTAGGAACAAAGGTGTAACATAACCTCTCATATCTACCCACTTTCATCGACTTGACTGAGGTAAACATGAGCTAAGGGTTACTATGACATTACTCAACCTCCTAGATCACCTTAAGGAAATGGAATCGGCAAACCAAAACTTTACTGAGTTCCCTCAGGCGCTACAGGACCCCCAAGAGCTAAACTACCCTTCTAGGTGCCCAAACCTTTAGTTAACTTTATTTTTCATTGCTCTGGACTCCCATATGTTGGGATAAAACTGCTTGAGTTCGATCGTAACCCTCCAGTCGCATGCATAAGCCTGCAAGGGAGCTAATGCAATCTTTTTTACCCAGTTTTGTGCCAACGCCCATGAGATTTAAGAGACTTTATGAGGGCTAGGATCCAGACCACTGCCTAAAACTTGATGAAACTTTCCAGAACAGTAAATGACACATGGAAAAATCCTGTAGCACAAAACTTAATCAAGGACTTGACCTAACGTGATCTAACCATGACAATCATTCCGTCAAACACATTGAGAACATGAGATCTATAGATCATGAATGCATATCTGAACATAGAGATATGGAACTTATTTGAGGTTTACTAAGAAGAACTAATGCTCTATCATAATAGTTGCAATAACATCTATTAGTTCATGCATTCAATAACCATTAATTTATCAATCAAACATGATAAGAGCCATAACTTGCATTTTTCATACAACCATGCTTATAACCAACATATAAAAAAGTAAATAAAAATGATATAACAACCATTAAATCCACATAATAACAATTATATTTAATCATAAAATACAAGAGGAACTTAGATCTTATTGGCATATGCAAAAGCCAACTAAGTGAGGGACTTCCATGTACCACCTGACCATAGATTGGGCTAAACCAAATATTTCTTTTAGCCAATCACCCCCATGCCATATTACAAGCATGAATGTGGGATATCATGGGATAAACAAATACATAAAAACCCAGGGAATCCATAGGTTAAACCACCTACACCCTCACACTACCATGATGTCACCTAAACTGATTCAGAGATCACAAAACCAAGCCAAGCTTGGATTCCTCAGTATTCCTTCACCATCCCTTGAGGAATTTTCTTGTCTCCACCCACCTTTTGAGGGCTTCTCAGAGAAAACAATCTCTGCCCCGAACCCTTGGGATTTTCCTGAGACCACCTCACCTAGATCCAAAACCTTGTAGCAATCCAAATCTCAACCAATAATGAATCCCATCACACCATGACTATCCAGAAATGGCAAGGCAAGGATAAAACCTCTATCAAAACTCGACAAAACCCATGCTAATGACAACAAATGAACCAAATATACACATGCATATACCATGCATTCCAAAACTATCTAGGAAATCATTCATGCAATATCTTACCTGCAAGTATTCCCTTTGAATCTGATTGATCCAACTCTTCCTTTCTTGATCCTTTCTTTCCTTGTCCTTCCTTTTCTTTCCTTTGTTTTCTTTGTCCTTCCTTTCCTTACTTGCTTTCCTTCTCCTCTTGGTGCTTTTCTCCTCTCTAAAACCAATTCCAAAACTCATTTGATAAAAGGATAAACTAGCAAAAGCTGTGAACTGATCCTCAAAATCCCTTTTATTATTGAGGTCTCTAATTTCTTCATTTTCCCTCTATTTTCCTTCAATTTCCTCCTCACATGCAACATGTGACTTTTCACCTCCCTCTTCTACTATTTTCCTTTATTTTCATAAAATAAATGTCAATAATGTATTTTTCCTTTTCAAAGCCTTTGTCATTGCATTTTCCAATTTCCCTTTAGCCATAATAAACAAAAAATGATTCCCACTAGGATATTCTTCCCAACATTCAGCTTGGAATACGTTTCCCATCACCTTAGTCTTATTTTTTCCTTTATTAACTTTTATTACATGAGATTTTAACCCGAGGTTGTTACAAAAGTTTTCTTCATAATCGATACCTTCGTTTTGTTAAAAACCTCTTGTCACAAATTTGGCTTTATATTTATCAATGCTCCCATCCACTACATGTTTGATATTATATCCATTTGGAAGTGACAAAATATTTTTCACTTGGTCTAAGAGCAATTTGTGAGACATCATTCTTCATAATCGACTAGTATTCTTCTCGCACTACATTCCTCTATTCTTTATGTTTAGCTGCATCTTCATAGGAGGAAGGTTCAGCCTCACCGAGCTTAGTCATATAAGTTGCATAACCATAATACATTTTAGGTATTTTTCTTTCTCTAAAGGTTCCCTTTGATACTGCATGCCCCTTTGCCTCTTGTAGAGTTCTCCTTAACCAAGTAGATCTCTTACTAGTTTATGGAATAACAACATGTTGCATAGGTTCACTAAGTCCTTCAACATCTTCTAGAATTGATGTAGGATCTTGAACATCGTCATTTGTAGAGATTTATTAAAAAATGGGTACCTCTTCTTCATCATAATCAACCAGAATATCTTCAAATCTCTTGTAAGCTACATTTTCATCAAAGATGACATCCCTTCTTACTTCAATGTGATGATCCTCTTTAATGTAGATTATGTATGTCTTTGATGAAGCACTATAACAACCAAAGATGCCTTTTGTATTGGTAGGGTCCAATTTCTTCCTCTTGTCCTTTGGAATGTGCGTGTAAATTGGACACCCAAATATTTGAAGACAATCCACACTCAACTTCTTTCTTGTAAATGCTTCTTCTGGAGTCATATTATTGAGAATCTTGTGAGGAATTTAGTTCTACAAGAAGACAATTGTTATAGATGCTTCTCCCCATAAGAATTGAGGGATATATTTATCATGAAGCATGTCTTTAACACATTCTTGGATTGTTCTATTCTGCCTTTTAGCCACACCATTATTTTCAGGACTATAAGGAAAAATTAACTCCCTCTTGATCCTTGCTTCCTTGCAAAATGTTATAAGCTCCTTGGAGGTATATTCTCCACCATTATTTGACCTATTTTTTTTTATCTTCTTTTCTTTGAGATTTTATATTTCATTCCTAAATTCTTGGAATTTCTCAAATACTTCATCTTTATTCTTGAGGAGGCATAACCACATTTTCCTAGAGTAGTCATCAATAAATGTCACGTAGTATTGATGTCCTCCAAGATATTTTGTTGTCATAGGTATACACACATCATAGTGTATGAGATCTAGGATTTCCTTTAATCTAGTGTCACTTTTTGCAAAGGGTTTCTTCACATTCTTTCCTAAAGAACGTCCCTTATAGATTCCTTCATGTTCTTCCTTCAATTCGGGGATGCAATGACCATTTGATTTAGAGATGGAAAAACTTTGTAGTGAAGGTGTCCATACCTTATATTCCATAATTTAGAAGGGCTCACATCTAAGTATACTAGGCCTTGAGGGAGAGGTGTAAGAAGTCTATACAATGTCCCTTCACGAATCCCAATTATCTTAGCAGGAACAATACTATAGACCTTTTGTAACACCCTCCTCCCACATCTACCCAAGTAACCAACCAACCGGAGTAAACAAGTGTCTAAGAGTTACTATGATATGATTCAAATCCCTATGTGTCAATTAAGGAAGTGGAACTGATAGAACACACTACACATACCTTCCATACATATTGCAGAACCCTCGAGATCCACCCAAACCTTCCAAGTGACTAGCCCATGAGACAAATTGACCTTTTACTGCATTAAACCCTTAGTCACTCCCATAACATGGGCATGTGTGCGACTGGAACCCTATAGTCACTCCCATAGCATGGGAATGCTACGATTGAAGAATTTCTTAGGTATTTATGTGCTCACGACTCCGAATTTTGTACCACTTTTTGAGGGCCAAGGCTCAAGTCACTTCCCAAAACTTCGTGAAACTTCTATAAATGAAAGATAACATTGGAACAATGATACAAATGAAATTACTTGAACAAGGACTTCACTGGACCTCGACTAGCCATGATAGGAATTTCGTCAAACATGTCACAAATGTGCATTCTATAGGTTTAAAAAACATATCTGAGCATAGGGGTCTCATACTTATCTGAGAATCACTAAGAAGCATTGATGTCTCATCACTATAACTACATTACCATCTATTCATACATATATTCATTATACATTCAGTGATTAACCAAAACCTGATGAGAGGCATACATTTTCACTGTCATAAAATTCATTCATAGCCAACATATAAACCAACATAAATATCAAGGATATAAAAACCACATGAGCCACATATAAACAAGTATATTTACCCATAAAAAAAAAGGAGAAATGGAGCTCTTATTTATGATTGTGTAAGTCGACCAGGTATGGGACTTGCACAAACCACTCAATTGTAGACTAGGATGAACCAAATATTTCTTTTAGCCAGTCACCCCCATGCCATATTCCAAGCATGAATGTGGGATCTCATAACACAAATGAATCAAACCATCTAGGGCTTCCAGAGGCCAAACCACCTCAAGCCTCAACTAGTGATTCCACCTCACGATTGGACATCACTAACCATCACCAGACTAGTCTCTATCCAAGTTGTCCAGGGCTCTAGAGCATTTGTTCCAATCAAGGCTTCTAGGATTAGTAACTTATCCCATATCTACCACTAGGCTTCCAGAGAGTTTGTCCAACTAAAGCTTCTGGGACTAGTATCTCAACCCACCTAGGGATTCTAGAGCATTTTTCCAACCAAGGTTTCCAGGACTAGTAACTTAACCCAAGTTTTTACTGGGCTTCCAGAGCGTTTGTCCAACTAAGGCTTTTGGGAACTAGTAACTCAACCCATAGCCAAAGGAACACGAGAACCAACTAGAAAACAAATGAAATGAACCCACACCACCATGACTATCAAGGAAATGGAAAGGCTAGGAAAATCCATTGTCAATCCAGGAAATCCTCCATGCCAATGATAGATCATGACCAAGAAACCACATGCATATGTCATGCATGCCAAAAATAGTGAGGAAAGATATATGCAACTCAGTACCTTCAAGAAAAATCCATTCTAGTTGTTGATCCCTATGTCCTCTTGCACTTTCTTGCTTTTCCCTTACTTTCTTGCTCCAAACTCCAAGTATACCACACTCCTCCAATAGTGCTCCAAGAAAACTCTAAGTGTCCAAGAGTATGAGAGAGAGATAATAGAGAGAGCACTAGAACTAAACTGAAAATGGTACCAACTAATCCTCATAATCCTTTTTATCAATGAGGCCCCTATTTTCTTCATTTTCCATTATTTTCCTTCATTTTCCTCCTCACATGCAACCTGTGACCTTTCACCTTCCTTTTCTCCTCATTTCCCTTATTTTCATAAATAAAATGCTAATAAATACCTCATGCCTTTCCAAATCCTTTTCCATTGCCTTTGCCAATTTCCTTAGCCATTAATTAATCACAAGTGATCCCCATCACTTTATTTTTTCCCAACATTCATCTTGGAATACATGTCCCATGACCAAGGTATTATTTTACCTTTATTACTTTTTACATGGATTTTTGACCAAGGTTGTTACAGAACCCTCCCCCTTGGGGGAACACCGTCCTCAGTGTTCAATGACACCTACAACCAACAAGACTGCTATAAACAAAACATACTGCCCATGGAGCTTTACAACTTAGCTCATTGCAGTATTTACAATGATCTACCTGTTGAGAAGAAAACCAACATGACAACATGACAAATATAGCATCATAATGACATGACACCCATACCGCTTATTGGAGCTCTATAACACATCTCGTAGTAGTATTTACATATATATACATATGTACATATACAAAAACATCATACCAAGCATATACTAAAGACATATATCAAGGACATTCGCTCAACCAACGAATAGAAAAGGATACATAACCTGCATTTGATCTTCCATCTCCCATGTAGCTTCATCGGGCCCAAAGTGCTTCCACTGCACTTTAACCTACTCGATTGCTCAGTTTTGGAGCATGAGGATCTTTCTCTACAATATAAACTGAGGTTCAAACTATATTTCGCCTTCTGGATCCACCTACAATACAAACCAATCAATCACATGATCAAAATATTTAACGTATTTCTTAAGCAATGACACATGGAAAACATCATGGACTTTCACTGTTGGAGGCAGTGCGAGTTGATAGGATACTGGTCCAATCGTCCACAAAATTGAGGTTCCATCTTGGCACATGATCCAATGCGCAAGGAGATATTATTCAGCTTGATGTGCAAGTACACCTGCTCCCCAACTTGAAACTCCTTAAAAAACTTGTTCTGATATGCATAGATTTTCTGTCTATCCTATGCTACCTTTAAATTCTTCTTGATTACCTACATTTCCTATTCCATTTCCACCAATATGTCCAGTTCAATCAACACCCTGTTAACTGGATCACTCCAACTGATGGGAGTATTGAAACTCCACCCATATAATGCCTCAAATAGACTCATCCTCAAAGATTATTGATACCCATTGTTGTAAGAAAACTCTACCTGTGAAAGATACTCTTCCCACTTTCACTATTGATGCATCACATACATCCTCAACATTTCCTCCAATATCCTATTGACCCTCTTTGTATGTCCATCTATTTGTGTATGATAAGTTGTGCTAAAGGATAACTTTGTACCCAAACTTGCAAATAACTCTTTCTCGAACCTAGAAGTGAACTTGGAATCTCTGTCTAATATGATCTCTTTGGCACACCATAAAACCTCACTATATCCCTGATAAATAATTTTGCTACATCATTAGTTGAATAAGTAGACTTCACTGGAATGAAGTGCGCTACCTTATTCAACTTTTCCACCACAACCATGATGGAATCATGATGCCTATATTTCCTCGGTAAACCTGTTATAAAGTCCATGCAAATGACGTCCCATTTCCACTCTCAAATTAGAATTGGTTGTAGTAGTCCACCTGGATGCTTACACTCCACCTTCACCTTGCTAACAATCCAAGCACCTAGCCATGAACTCTGTCATATCTCTCTTCAATTCGGCTAGTAGTAAAACTTCTTCACCATTGTCAGTGTCTTCTGATATCCTGGGTGACTTGAATACAGTTTCACATGAAACTCCCTCAAGATAATCTTCTTGAGCTCACTTTCATCTGACACATATATGATGTCCCTAAATATGATCAAGCCATCTAATCTGAGATGATAGTCTGCATCCTGTGCACCTGTACCTTTACTTGTACCTATACATGTACCTGCACTCTATTATAACTTGTACTTGAGCTCCATGTACTTGTTATCTTGTTGACCTACCTGTAAGATCTAAGCTTATAAATATATCCCATAGGAGCTCATAGCTACTATATGATTCACCTGTATCCGCCTACTAAGAGTATCTACAACCCTATTCTCTTTACCTTTAATATACTTGATCTCAAAATCAAACTCATTGATTGTGGCCAACCATCTAGCTTGTTTGGCATTCAAATTTGGTTGGTCAAATAGATACTGCAATCCACTATGATCATTCATCAATACAAATCATCTACCAAGGAGATAGTGCCTCCACATAGTAAATGCATGAATGATCGCTTCCAAATCAAGATCATGTGTCAGATAGTTCTGCTTGTGCTCATTTATTTTTTGTGATTCATAACATACTAGTTATCCTTCCTTCATAAGGACTCCACCAAGTCCTCTCTTGCAAGCATATGTACATACCACGAACTATTTTTCTAGATTTGTGACCTTTAGCACTGGATAATGTGTCAAAAACTTCTTTAACTGCTCAAAATTGTCTACACATTCCTCTTTCCATTCAAACCTCTTTCCTTTCCTTTGCAATGATGTGATAGGATAAACAATCTGTGAGAAGTTCCTGATGAACCTCCTGTAATACCCTACTAACCCCATGAAGGATCTCACCTCATCCATATTCCTAGGAGTTGCCAACTCCATAATAGATCTCACCTTTTCTGGGTCCATTGCTATGCCTTCCTTGGAAACCACATGTCCCAAGTAATGTACCTCACTCTGAAAGAAATTGCACATGCCGAGCTTAGCATACAACTAATGCTCTCTTAACAATCTCAATACTACTGCTAAATGTTCGACATGCTCTTCTTCTTTTTTAGAATATACCAATATATCATCAATGAACACAGTAACAAACTTGTCCAAATAAGGATGAAACACACAATTCATCAAGAACATAAAAGTAGCTGGAGCATTAGTCAAACCAAATGGAACTACAACAAACTCATAATTCCAGTACTTGGTCTAGGAAGTAGTCTTATAGATTTCCTCCTCTTTAATGTGTACTTGATGATATATGGATCTAAAATAAACCTTTGAGAACACTGTTTCTCCCTTCAACTGATCGAACAAGTCATCAATCCTCGAAAACATATACTTGTTCTTGATCGCCACTTTGTTCAACTGCCTGTAATCAATGCATAAGCTGAGAGTACCATCCTTCTTCTTTACAAACAATATCGGTGCACCCCAAGGCAATACACTTGGCCTAATGTATCCCTTGTCTAACATTTCCTTCAACTGCAGATTCGACTCTACCAACTTCGATGTGCTCATCCTGTAAGGTGCCTTAGATTTTGATGCTGCCCCTGGTACCGACTCAATAGAAAAGTCTACTTCCCTATGAGGTGACAACACTAATGTTGGGTTGTGTTATATTCTTTCCATGACTAACCTACGTAGTGAACCGGGGGGTTAGAGGGAGGCTGGAGCCCCCCCTTTGTTGTACAGCGGGGGGGTGGTAGACCCCCTTGTCTGGGTGGTTTGAGGGGGGCGAGTAGCCCCCCTCTACAGGGTCTGGGGCAGCACCACGGGAAAATTGTTTTTGGACCCTATATTAGGTTGGGCGAACCTACCTATGGTTTTTCGGTCCATGGTTTTGGACGCGATGGTTTTGGGTCCATGGTATTGGATGCGTCGGCATGTATAAATGTGTATTGTAACATTGAAAGGAACATAATGAAAAATCAAGCTGGTAGTCCCAGTTTTGGGATCTAGGGGAAAATATCTGTGCATATGTGTTTTATGTGTTATGCTCTCGCATTGTTTATTTTCTTTGTTTTAGAATTCGTATGTAGGTAATTTCTGTATAGGGTTAAAACCTACACAACACACCACCTTTATAGGTTTCCCTGGAGATTTAGATCTCCCTCTAGATTTAGATCTCCCACTCGATGACTTATTTTTATTTCTGTTCTAGCACCATCCTCATACAGAAAAAGCATCCCCATTCTAGCTCTCCATATTTTTCTATCTCATCTCCTCCGTCAGCAAGGATGAGACTATTTCATCAAAATGCAAGGTAGTTGCATTGCTACCTATTGCAATAACCACAATATCCCACGGATCCGGTAGAGAACACAACAAACTGATGCACTTATCTTCATCTAAAATTTTAATATCAACAAATGCTAACTAACTTACCACAGTATTAAATGTGTTCAGAAGTTCTGTCACCGAGTCTCCATCTTTCATCCTTAGGTTATACAGCTTTTTCTGCAAGAACAGTTTATTCACCAGAGACTTAGATTGGTACAAAGTCCCTAACTTGTCCCACAAAGCCTTCGTCGTAGCTTCCCCTGATACATTCAACAATATTAAATCTGAGACACACAATCGTATTGTGCTCTTTGCCTTCTGATCCAACTTCTTCCATTCTTCATTGGTCACTCGCATTGGTTTAGTACCTGGATGTACTGCGATCCGCTGGTCTTTATCCACCAACAGGTCCTCCATCTTGAGTTTCCACAACTCAAAAATCTGACCATTAAATTTCTTTATCTCTATCTTTCCACTACTCGACATCTTCTTTCACCACCAAAATCGATCTCGCAGATCTCCCACTGGACAGGGTCTACCACAAGCCCGAGCGAAACCCCTTAGCAACAAAGGCATCCCATTGAAGCCAAAACAGCTCTGATACCAAATGTAGGTTTTAACCCCATACAGAAATTACCTGCATACAAATTCCAAAACACACAAAAATAAACAATGCAAGAACATAACACATAAAACATATATACATAGAGATTCTCCCACTGGATCCTAAAATCTGGACTACCAGCTTGATTTTTCATTATTTTCCTTTCAATGTTATAATACATATTTATACATGCTGAAGCATCTAATACCATGGACCGAAAACCACTGCGTCCAATACCATGGACCGAAAAACCATCGAGTCCAAAAAACATGTCCAAAAATCATGCACAAAACCATAGGTGGGTTCGGCCAACCTAACATAGGGTCCAAAATCAAAATTTTCCGGGGCACTGCCCTAGACCCCATAAAGTGGGGTTACGGGTGTAGAAATTTTAAATAGTAAACACATATTCAATGGAGATTATCCTGATCATGTACTATTACGGAATACATACACAATACATAAGCTCCTCTACGTTGATCATCAATATAGCAGCATCAATAACAATAAAACATCAAGAACATGCACACATTAACACAATATGTAACCCGAGGAAAGCTTACAGCTGAAAACCCCACACTATCTGTATATTAATGATTGAGAACATGTAACATTACAATAGTCAATACTTCTCACAATTATCGAGCACTATCTCCACCTCTTACACACAATACAGCTCAGATCTGATCTCCAAATCTATTCCACTGCTTGCCTGCCTCCGCTACTCAATACCTGCACAAGAATGGATGAGAATGGTTGAACCAAACTCATATTTACCTCAAAATAATCACTCACACTGGGAATCACATGAGTAGAGGCTATAATCACTTGGTATTGGCCAATTCTCATTGGCATAACTCAATCCCATTGATTGTGAAAATCATCATGCACAACTATAGTCATAACTAATAGAAATCTGATCCTCTAACACTTGTCCCTGCTGAACTGAATATGCACTGACATGCAACTGAGTTAACTGATGTATTCTTTAGTTGCATTACGAGTTCATAATTAGTTTAACAACTCGTCATTAGTCTATTTGCAGTTAGACTAATTACAACTAGTTTAACCAAGTCAAACTGAACACAACTCCATCAACTCCACAATAAACTCCACCAAACTCAACTGATTGAGTTCTAACTGAAGTCATGCATGCAACAACTCAACTGACCCAAAAAGAAAACGTATTTCCTTCTGATAACTGCATGTGCCACATCTATAGCTCAAATTGAAGTTATAGTCTAAATATTATTATAAGCTAATAATATTTGACTGCTCTATAATTAGACTTGACAGTGTCACCGATTTTGTCTAAAAATAGAAGTCCATCTATTTTTGCCAACTTTAACAATCATCCATAAACAGCATCTTGCAACTCATAGACATGATCCATATGTCTAAAAATAGACATAGTCTAAAAATAGACTTTGCGCCATAATTTTCCTGTGGGCCCACTTAGTGAAGGCGAATCTTTTCACTAAGCTCCATCATCTTGTTGCAATCTCAACACTCCCTCTCGACAAGATATGGATTATTAGAAACCCCTATCCTGCCTCGGTGGTATTCGAATTTCCTCCTGGTGAGAGCCTTCATCAGAATATCAGCATCCTGATCCTCCATTGGAATGTATGAAAGTAACATGATCCTTCGTTGCACACAATCTATGATATGATAGTACTTGATGTCATCTGTTAAGCTCCCTGCCCAATATCCATCCTCCTGTCTATACCACAATCCATATCCCGGTGTGCCTCTCAAATAATGCAATACATGCTTGCCCGCCTTCCAGAAGAGCTTGGTAGGCTTAACCATAGCTTGTGAAAGTTGGTTAACTGCATAGCATATATCGGGTCGTGTATTGACCAAATACATCAGCGACCCCACCAACTGTCGATAAACAGTGGCATCCACTTCTTCTCTCGAAGTGGCATCCTCCTTCCTCCAGCCTCCAGGAAGAGGAGTATCAACAGGCTTGCGGCCATGAATGTTGAACTTCTCTGGTATCTCCCGAGCATACTTACCCTGAGAAACAAACAGTCCACCATTGCGCTGCCATATTTCCAATCCTAGTAAATAGGGAAGGAGGTCCAAGTCCTTCATCTCAAACTCCTTAGCAAGATCATCCTTGCATGAAAGTATCAACAGCTCATCACCCGTTAGAATAAATTCATCTACATACAGTACAATGATAAGCAACTTACCCTCCACCACAATCTAGTATATGTTAGGATCTGCCTCACTCTTAGAGAATCCAAGTTTGGTGAAATAGTTGTCTATCCCTGTGTACCAAGCACAGGGTGCTTGCTTCAACCCATACAGTGCTCTCTTGAGCCTACACACATGCGACTTGTTGCTGAAGACCTCAAAGCCTTCGGGCTGCTCAATGTACACCTCCTCCTCAATGACTTCGTTGAGGAACGCAGTCTTCACATCCATCTGATGAATGCCCATCTGCGCTGAGAGAGCAAGAATCGTCTGTATGGAAGAATACCTTGCGACAGGTGCAAAGGTCTCCTCATAATCGATCCCCTCTATATGTGAAAAGCCTCAGGCAACAAATCTTGCCTTGTACTTCTCCACACTACCGTCAACTTCCTGCATAACTTTGTAGATCCATCTTGAACCCACCACTGATTTCCCTTCCGGTCTAGGAATAATCTCCCATGCACTGTTTCTGACAATAGAATCATACTCTTCCACCATGGCGTCTACCCATGCGGGATCCTCCACAGCTTCCTCGAAAGAGGATGGCTCAACCACAACACACTTACTCATAAGAGCCATGTATCTAGTGTACTGATTAGGTGACTGTCTCTGTCTACGTTGGGCTGTAGGTGGTCCTACAACTTTCTCTACATCTTGAGCCAGTCGCTCAGCTTCTGTCAAGCGCTTTTTCCCTCTGATGGTTGTCACTGCTTGAGTGGTCTCTTCCGCTCCATGAACCTCATCCTGTGGCTGATCCATGTCCTGAAGCTCATCCTTAGGAACTAATAGCTCCTCATCTGCATGCAAGTGTAGCTCCCTCTCAAGCGAACACTTCATGGCTTTCTCCTCCTGAAATTTTATATCTCGTCGCACAACAGTTTTACCATTGTTTGGAAAATACACACGATAGTTGTGGGGTGTATCAGTGTACCCCACAAATATCCCAACCTCTGCGGTCAGCTCCAACTTCTTCTTGGCATCCTTCGTCACATGCATGTAAACGTTAGCACCAAAAATCCTTAAATGAGAAAGATGACGCTTCTTACCAGAATAAGCCTCCTCGAGTGTACTCATGCCAAGTGTCTTATGAGGACAATGGTTCTGCACATAAACTGTTGTATTGCATGCTTCCACCTACAAGTGAAGGGGTAGGCCTTGATCATGCAACATTGCCCGTGCAACACCCATGATTGTTCTGTTCTTTTGCTCAGCAACCCTGTTCTGCTGTGGGTTATGGGGAGCTATGAGCTCTCTTCGAATCCCTTCTACTTTGCAGAAATCCTTGAACTCGTCCAAGATGTATTCACCACCATTATCGCTCCTAAGAGCCTTCACCTTCTTCGCCGACTCCTTCTCGACCAATGCTTTGAATTCACAGAACTTTGAGTATGTCTCGCTCTTCTTCTGCATGAAGAAGATCCAGCACTTACGAGAGAAATTGTCAACAAAAATCACATAATACCTGTGTTTTCCTATCGAAGCAATTGAGAAAGGTCCACACACATCTGTGTGAATTCTCTCAAGGATCGTCCTGTTGCGACTATCCTTCTCGTGAAAGGTGGCTTTCACAAACTTCCCCAAAGTACACGCCTTGCACTGATTTGACTGCGCAAGTGTTCCTTTAGGAAGCCCTTCAGTGATCTGCTGCAGTATCTTCAAGGCTCCATGGTGAAGGTGACCCAATTTCCTGTGCCATAACTCGCCATCTTCCCGGCTCACCAATCCTTCTGCCTTGCCTACCATTGTTGCGCATCCATCTACATGCAACTGATAAAGGTTCCTTACTCGAACCCCTATCTTCCGGGTCTCACCAGTTTTCTTGCTGCACAGGAAATCTTTTCCCTTACTGAAAACAACATCATACCCCTTGTATTCTAACATCACCACAGAGATAAGATTCTTCTTCAATCCTGGAACATGCATGAATTCCTTCAATATGAAGGCTTTACCATACTCCCTCTCAAAGGAAATGGTACTGATACTGGTCTCACTCTATCTACCATCATCGCCCATCTCGATGTGCACTCCAAGATCTTTGTCCTCCAGATCAGAAAACAAATCTCTGTCTCCTGTCATGTGAAAATATGCACCACTGTCCAAGAACCACACCGATCCCATCACACTTGAAACCAAGCATGTGATCAATGAAAAATCAAGCTCAAACTGTGAGGCTAGAGCCTCTCCTACTGCAGATCTAGCAGCTTGCTTGTTCTTCTTCTTCTGCGGACATAGTGGCATAGTGTTCAGGTTGGTGACAGTGAAAACACTTCACCTTAGACATGTCCTGCTTCTTTCCTTTCGCACCAGACTGAGAAGCTTTCTTGCTCTTCCCTTTCTTTGCTTTGGCAGCCAAAGTGCAATTTTCTTCATCAGCTCCCTTTGATGAAGATCCATCCCTCGTACTCCGCCTGATCTCCTCCTACACAAGATCTGACCACAGTCTTTCCCATCGTGGCAATTTCTCCTGACCATTGACAGAGTCCTAATAGGAATGCCAACTCTTCGAAAGACCAAGGAGAGCCAAGCTCACCAAGTCCTCATCATCGATAGTAACACCCACACTTCCCAGCTCATCTCCACACTGAGCGAACTTCGTGAGATACTTGGGCATACTGTCACCCTTCTCGCATTTGATGTTTCTGAGTTTATCTTTGAGCGCCAGCTTCCTCTGATCGCTCTTGCTTTGGAATAGATCTGTTAAAGCCTTCCACATCAGATATGGAGAAGTCTTTCCATGCATGCTGGACACAATGTGATCCTTCATGAATCCTTCGACATTTTGCGGTCTTCTTTTGCCAGGCATTAGCTTGAGTAGCATCACTAGGCTTTGGGACATCCGTCTCTATGAACTCCTTCAGCTTGTTATCATCCAATACTACCTCCATCCTGTCCTTCCATGCAATATAGTTCATACTACCCTCAAGGGCACACTACAATTGCAATCCTATGAAAGGCATCTTAGTTTTGACACCAAGAAAACATTGCTGCAAATTCCAATTCCACCAACTCCAACTCAACCGCTTCCGATCTAGAATTTGTGAGAACAAGGTATTTCTTGTATAGAGATCTACTGTATGGGCATTCACTGGATATCTCGCCTTCCAAAGGGAGGATGAATCCAGAGGCTACGTTGCCTGATTACAGACTCTGCCTGAAGATATAGAATGTAAACACTTCCTAAATAGTAGATATGATGATCAACAACTCTGATACCATGTAGAAATTTTGAATAATAAACACATATTCAATGGAGATTATCCTGATCATGTACTATTGCGGAATACATACACAATACATAAGCTCCTCTACGTTGATCATCAATATAGCAGCATCAATAACAATAAAAACATCAAGAGCATGCACACATTAACACAATATGTAACCCGAGGAAAGCTTACAGCTGAAAACCCCACACTATCTGTATATTAATGATTGAGAACATGTAACATTACAATA
>APFE031353545.1:0-90912 GCA_000404065.3 Pinus taeda
GATCGACATGCACCCCCTGTTCATCATTGATGTATCCTAGATATTTAACCTGGGTCATGCCAAAAGTGCATTTCTCCAAATTGGCACATAGCTTGTGTTGCCGCAGTGTTTGGAGAACCTGTCGGATGTGGTGGAGGTGCTCTTCCCAACTCTGGCTAAAGATCAGAATGTCATCCAAGTATACTACTACAAAGTAGTTGGTGAATGGCCGCAAGATGTCATCCATTAGCCTCATAAAGGTTGCAGGAGCATTCGTCAATCCGAAAGGCATGACCAACCATTCGAAGAGGCCCTCCTTGGATTTGAAGGCAGTCTTCCACACATCGGAGGGTTCGATTGGTACCTGGTGATATCTCGACTTCAGGTCGATCTTGCTGAAATATTTCGCCCCCTTTAGTTGGTCTAGGAGGTCATCAATTCGCGGGATCGGGTACCTATTACGGACAATGATCTTTTTCAGTGCCCGATAGTCAATACAGAGTCTCCATGTCCCATCCTTCTTCGGTACCAACACGATCGGGCTCCCACAGGGCAATGAACTTGGGCGGATGTGACCTTTCTGCAGGAGCTCCTGAATCTGCCTCTTGATCTCCTCGTTCTCCAGAACGGAGCGCCGATAAATTGGTCCATTGGGTAGTGATGCACCTGGGGTCAGATCGATGGAGTGCTTGACCTGACAATGCAGAGGAACCCCTGCCGGGGAGGTGAAGATGTCCTCGTACTCCTCCACAATCTTGTCCATCTGTAGTTTCCATGCAGAGGGGTCCCGTTTGGAGGTCGTGGCCACTGTCTTCTTCTTTCCTTGAGGGCGTATCATCAGGAAAACAAATTTCCTGGTTTTAGAAATGATCTTACTGCATTGTTTTGCAGTAATCAGAGAGAGGGTGGCAGGTGGTGCCACCTCTGGTATCCTGAACAACTTATTTCCCAATGTAACAATAACAACACGGGGCCTTGATTCATACACAGCATGCCGCTTCCACAAATATGGTTGTCCTAGTACTACATCACAAACTTCAAGGGGAGCAATGTCACACAATACCTCATCCGTGAAGGGCTTGATGTTGTACGGAAGGCGACACTGCTGGCTCACGCGAAGATCTCGTCCTAGGTGAAGCCACCCAATGGTGTATGGTTGTGGATGTGCTGTGGTCGGTAAGCCCAACCGCTTCACGACCTCGGCCGAGATGAGGTTCTTTTGACTCCCGCTATCAACAATGAACTGTATCGGGGAGCCCTTTACCCACATCTGGGAGGGGAAGAGACGCTCCTCCTCCTCTGGATCTTCGGGTTCATTTTTCTGGATCTTTGCGGTAGCAACAGTGGCGCTGGGGTCCGCATCAATGATCTGCTTCCCTTTTTCATACCCCTTATCGGGTTCTGACTCTGAGTCGGAACATGCATCTGATTCTGAAACCTTTAGCTCGGCCACCAGTGACTGCATGGCCCGACACTCACTTGTGTTGTGAGTGGAGCTCTTATGGAACTCGCACCATTTTCCAGTGTCCTTTCTCGGCTTCGCGGCACTGTTCCTTGCTGGCAGCTTTGGCTGGTTGTCTTGGGTTGTCCCGCCTTGGCTTTGTCCTTTGTTCTGTGGTTTAGGGGCACCTTTCCCCTGCTTTGGATTCGTAGATCCAAAGTCTTGCTTCTTTTGTTTAAACTTCTGCTCGACCTTGACGGCATACTGGTACGCTGCGCCGAGCGAGGGGATGTTTAGGAATTGTATTTCTTCCTGGATGTACTTGTGCAGGCAGCCACAGTATTTGAGTATCAAATGTTGCTCCGAATCCTTGATACCCAACTTTGTGCGAAGAGTATGGAAAAGATTGGTGAACTCCGGCACGTCTTGGTCCCTTCCCTGCCGCAGCGTGGTCCACTTTATGTATTCATCCTCATAGCTCCCGACAGGGTAGTACTGCTCCTTGATGGCATCCCGGAACGAATCCCAGGTGGGTGCGGCTAAAAATAGTGAGCCAGTACTTTCATCCTTTTGTGCGCAGTAGATTTCCCACCAGTCCTTGACGTGGGGGGCTGCTTTGAGGAGAGCAAAAACAATCTTTTCTCAACTTGAAAATTCATGAACAGAAAAATAACCCTCTAGCAGATTTAACCATTTATCTACGGCGTCTGCGTCTATCTGACCCTCGAATATGGGATTTTCAAAATTAACTTGTACCTTAAAGACAACGTTTCCAGACTAGCTGCTGGAAGCCGATGCGTTGCTTCTGGGTAGCCGCTGAAGGATCTGGGAAAAGCTGTCCATCATCGCGTTTCGTTGTCGCTCGAGGGCTTCTTCTGGGCTGAACTGTGAAGTGGGTCTACCCTTGCACCACTGAAAGAATTATCAAGCTCACGTGTATGCCACCATGGCCCAACTTACATAACTCTTCCCCTTTCACTTGTGCACTTCTCTTTGTGCTCACAAGGAATAATCTTCAGCCTTAGGTGTAGTATGGGTCCACACCTCTTCTTGCAACCTCACTCACGGTTGGTCGACCACTTTACTCCCGCCATGAGTACCTGTGCCAAGTCATCCCAATGTTTCTCTCTCTCGATCCTCCTGCATGCACTTCTTATTTAAGATTCGGGATGGAAGTCTCGGGACACGTCTACCCGGGTCCTCTTGTCTGATGCTTTAGCTTCTATATGATCAAATTGAGCATCTCCACGAAGGTGACTTGCCACATTATCCCATTACTCATCAACTGGGCGTTCCTTTTACGCAATATTTGATAGATTCTAGGATTATATCCTCCGGGACATGTCACAGTTCCTCCACTAGCACAATCATGATAATGTGTAATATGTAACACCCACTTCGTTCTTTCCACACTGAGGCTATGTCAGGCCATTCAGATAAGGTTGAAGCAATTCAAGACTGTAATATTGATCCTTAAAATTATGTTTACAAGGAATCCATTCCTTAACAACCTTCATCCATGGCTCAATTAAGGTGTTTCTCATAAGCGATTTCTCTCATTCTACACTATGCACCACTCATGAATGGACTCAACAACAACTTTGTCGCAATGGGTTTGCCAACGCCTGGACTTATGCAAGAGGATGACCATGACCATTAAGATTTACTAAGACACCCACTGATGCTATCCCTCATGATATTACAATAAGGTTCCCCTTCCTGGCTTAGCAATGTTTATGCTAAGCAACATTGATCATGGACTCATCCATTCAGGGTAGAGACTTATCAACTTTGTCTCTTAAGGATCAACAATCCCTTGGGTCTTCCACTTCCTATTGGGATAAAATAGATCTTGAATCACAAATTTAGAGGTCTCTTTCCAATATGAGAAATACACTACAGGAATATAAGAGCAACCATGAAACATATGGTTCCAAAAGGATTGCAAGGAGATAAATACTCCTCAAGGAAATTGGGATTCCTATTTTTAAGTCCAATTGCAAGCATCAATATTATGTATATACATGTGATAGATAATATTGTAAGGTTACAAGCATTTCCTTTTAAGGGACAGGGAATTCCAGGCATGATTGCATTAATAGTTGTTAATTATCCCTCGTGCTAGGCTTGGTGACTACGTTAAAGCCTACAATGTCACATCATACACCACAATGTTATCCATTGCGTACTACAACTAAACATGTGTATACATATATGTATACCAGTGTTTTCTGCGTAGAGGACAATGATAAAACCAATCATGAGGTGTTTTTCAAGAAATTTATTGACAAAGTAACCAATATATAAATTCCCACTAGCAAAGTAACAATAAGATTGTGCTCCATGGCTATAACCAACCATTCAGGAAAGGATTTATCACACCATCTCCACATTGAAACCACATATAGAAAATGGCACTCAACCTTGGGTGACTTGACATCACCATGAGCATATTGTGGGTGCAACATTATGGGAGTTACAGTGCATAAACCAAGTCATTCCAAATCCCAAGATGGAGCCATCCATAACACAAAATATTAATGTTTATTTGGGTTTTAGCTTTACTGATACAAAAGTACAGACCGAACCCACACTATCACTAAAAAATTTAAGTATTATCATAAAATATTGAAATCAACATAGCAAACATATTGCAGTAAATAACAATAATGCTCATGCTAAATAATTATATCCATTATTCTCACACTATCTCAACGCCTTTAAAACCGGAACACGACATACTGGTCAATCTTGTAAGTATGAGTTACACAACCATATCTCATGTATTAATGAAATCATTTCAACTATAAATACATTAGAGAATACAGAGAGAATACATTAGAAACACTTATCTTATAATTCTTTTTGGGCAACTAAGTTTGGGAATATGACTCTCCACCAAACCATAGATAGTTATAGGCAGTTCTCTCTTGCAGGTATCACCCTTGAGCCATATTTCAGAGATTGGGGGGTTCTTTTCTTAAGGGGTGAAACACAAATTTCAATTGCTCTAGGGATTCCAGAAATGTATCCACCTCCACCCTCCAATTGAGTCGTAAGAAACAAAGCATAGGGAATCTAGAGACTCGATGTCTCCAACCAACTTGGAGAATCCATAACACAATAAAATCAAACATACAATAAGGAATCCATCCATATATCCCCTAGGAATTTCTCCAATAATAATTCCTCCACCCAACCCTTTGAGATTTGTCGAGAATCACCATCTCTACCCTCTAGCCACTCACAACTCAATAAGTAATTGTTTCCCAACTTTGAGTGATCTCCTCCCCTGGCTCCTTTCTAAGTAAAAACCATCTACTCCCTTGTTGTTGTTGCACTTCTCTTTCTCTTCTCATGGTGGCGCTAAAATTTGAGATCCCCCCTCTATTTCACCTCTTCCTTTCTTGTTCGCATCCCCCCCTTCCTTTCCATGGTTGTGTTTTCTTTAGCAAAATGGTGTCTTTTCTTGTTCGCATCCCCCCCTTCCTTTCCATGGCTGTGTTTTCTTTAGCAAAATTGTTACTTTCCATGTTGTATGAAAGTCTGTGAATGACCTTCTTGACCTGTGAGGTCATTCCATGTCTCTCTCTTTGTTGTATGTTGATTGAAACTTAAAGTCCCACTCCTCGCTTGCGTACTCTGGGCATAACTATTAAGTGCATTGTCATCCTACTTATTTATTTTTTTGTCCTCTTTTGCTTACATTTTCCTCCAAGGAACCATGATGCTTGTCCTCTTATCCAACTTCCTCTTAATGGCTTGTTTCAGCTCAATCATAATGTATACCTACCAGCCTCCTTAGTTATCATACAAATTAAATCCCCAACAATTACCCTCCTCGACCTCTAGAATATCTGTCCCATAACTTGACCTATATTTCTTTTATAAAGGTATTTATATTATGTACATAAAGTTAAGAAATTTAGCTATTACAAACCCCTCCCCCTTAGGGGATTACCATCCTCAATGTTCTTTACCATTATGTGACACAAAAAACATGCTTAAAATAAACACATATTATTTATGGAGCTTTATATACATAGATCCATACAACATTTATAATTCACATTCATTTACTTTAACCAACAACAACAAAAAGGGATACATTTATCTCATTGAGTTATCCATTTCCCAAGAGGCTTCCTCGGGTCCAAAGTGCCACCACTGAACTTTCATTTGATCTATTGCTAGATTCTGGAGCATGATTCTCCTCCAATATAGGATGCATAGTAGCTCTAGCTAGAACTCTCCCTCTCATTCCACATGAGGCATATAGAAATCAATCACATGATTAGAATCTTGTACATATCGTTTAAGAAGAGAAACATGGAAAACGTCAAGGAATTTATTGATCGAGGTAAGGCAAGCATATAGGCCATTGGTATGATCCTTTCAAGGATCTCAAAAGTTCCACAAAACTGAGGTGCTAATTTGGCACATGACTCAATTTTTAAGGAAATTTTCTTGGGTTTAGTCCACAAATACACGTGTTCCCCAACATGGAACTCTTTGTGCACCCTATGTTGATTCACATAGATTTTGTTCTTGTCATGTGCCGCCTTCGAATTATATTTAGTGACCTACATTTGTCATTATAATTCTTTTAACAAATCAAGCCCAATAAGGACCCTATTCGTTGGATCCCTCCAATTGATATGAGTATTGTAAGTACTTCCATATAGTGGCTCAAATGGGCTCATTTTTATGGATTCCTGATACCCAATTTTGTATGCAAACATTACAAGAGGAAGATAATATTCTCACTTCTTGGGAGGGTGCATAACATACATTCTCATAATGTTTTCTAGGATCCTATTTTCCCTCTATGTTTTCCCATCTATTTGTGGATGATAGGATGCATTGAATTCCAATTCAGTCCCCAAACCCGCAAAGAGCTCCTTCTAAAACATGGAAGCGAACTTGGCATATCTACTTAAGATAATATTCTTGGGGGTTCCATGCAACCTGATGGTTTCCTTTATAAAAAATTGAGCTAGCTCACATGCTGAGTTGGTGGATTTGACCACCACAAAATGAGCCACCTTGCTCAACTTATCAATCACCACCATAATGGAATCATGTTGCCTAGAGGTTCTTGGTAATCCTATCATGAAATCCATAGATATTAATTCCCACTTCCATTCCAGAATGGGAATGGGCTATAATAAACATATTGGATGTTTGCATTCATCTCTCAATTGCTAGCATGTTATGCATTTAACAACAAAATCAACCACTTTATTATTTAAATTAAGACAATAGTAAAACCTTTTGATGGTTGTGAGAGTATTTTGATATCTCGAGTGGATGGAATATGGTTTTTCATGAAACTCTCCTGTTATAAGCCTCTTCAAATCATCATTATTTGGTATGTAGATTTTTTTCTCGAATCTAACTAAGCTATCACTTGTGAGATGATGTTCCTCATCGTCACATTCTTGCTGCAACTTTTCCTTCACTTGTTGATATTTTCCATCATGTTGTCTACCATTTTTTACCCTTTCCACTAGGTGCACTTCGTAAGAGCTTATAAATTCTAGGTGATTCAATTGAATCCTTCCACTGAGTGCATCAACAACTCAATTTTATTTGCCTTTGATATACTTTATTTCAAAGTCAAACATGCTAAGTGTAGCCAACCAACCAACTTGTCTAGTGTTCAAATTAGGTTGATGAAATAAATATTTTAGTCCACCATTATCTGTCATGAGTGTGTATTTTCTATCGATGAAATAATGTCTCCACATCTTCAATGCATGAATAATGACAACTAACTCTAGATCACGAGTCACATAATTTAGCTCATGTCCATTTAATTTATATGACTCATAGAAAACCACTTTACCTCATGCATCAATACTCCATTGAGTCCTTCCTTGTAGGCATTTATGCATACTATAAAATCTTTATTCGGATCTTTAATCCTCAACATGAGTGCATTAGTGAGAAATTGCTTCAACTGGTCAAAGGTTGCTACACATTTAGTTGTCCACTCGAACTTATTTCGTTTCTTTTGAAAGGATGTAATGGGGTGGCCTATATTGGAGAAGTTCCTGATGAATCTCCTATCATATCTTGCCAATCCTATGAATGATCTGACTCCATTCGCATTCTTTGGTGTTGGTAATTCCATGATAGCCTTAATCTTCTCTGGGTCAAGTGCTGCTCTCTCCCTTGGGACAATATGTGCCAAGTAATGAATTTGTGATTAGAAGAAATTGCATTTACTAAGATTTGCATAAAGATTATGCTCTATTAAGAATTGCAGTACTGCTTCGAAATCCTCTTTGTGCTCCTCCTTGGTCCTTGAATAAACAAAAATTCCATCCACAAAGACTATGAAAAACTTGTCCAAATAAGAGTGCTATACACTTCTCATAATGCACATAAAGGTTGCAGTGCATTGGTAAGTTTGAAGGCTACCACTACAAACACGTAGCTCTTTTATCTTATCCCAAATTTAGTTTTATGGATATCTTCTTCTTTGATGCACACTTGATGATATCGAAACTTCAAATCGATCTTGTATAATACTACTGCTTCTCTCAATTGATCAAATAAATCATCAATCCATGGCAATGCATATTGGTTCTTAATGGTTACTTTATTTAATTTCCTGTAGTTAATACATAGTCAAAGCGTCCTATCCTTCTTATCCACAAATAATACTGGAGCTCCCCATGGTGACACACTTGTCCATATGTAACCTTTATCAATCATCTCTTTCAGCTATAATTTTAAGTCAACTATCTCTATCATACTCATCCAGTATGGTGCTTTGGACATTGGTGCTGCTCCAGGAACCAATTGAACAGAGAAATCAACTTCCCCGTGAGGAGGTAACTTAGGTATGTCTGCAAAAACACATCTCCAAATTGCTACATCACTTAATATTTTTTCAGTATTTCAATTTATTCTTACTCAACACTATCCTATGCATGTACAACTAGTCCATGCCTAATATTATGTTATACTCACAACAATGTAAACTTTGAAGCGGGAACTGTAAACTCAAAACAAAAACTCTAGCCAAAAAACCCCCAAAAAACATGAAAGTCAACCTAAAAACAACTTAAAAAAAAAAAATCTTGATGCTGGAATACTGGAATGCCAAATTTTTTTAAAATTTTGACAAATTTTCAACCATGACATTATGAAATTTTTGACTAAAAACACTTTAAAAATGAACACCCGAATGAAAGTCATTATACCAAGAGTAATTTAGTTTTTAAATGTTAAAAATATGACTACTTTAAAATCTTAGCCTAGGACAACTTGACACATTGCAACAAAAATTTTAAAGTCAACCATCAAATTTACACACAATGTAAGCAAACTTGACCCGTTATAATGAATATTTAAATACCAACCATGAATTTGACACATTACAAGGGCAGACTCAATCCATTATAATGAAAACTTTAAAATCAACAATGAAATTGAGACATAACAAGATTGGGTTACTAGTCAAGGATCGACACAAACTGTATAGGAAAAAATAAAATAAAACAAAATAATAAATAAATATAAATATAAATATAAAAGAACAAAAAAAATTAAAACGTTGAAAAAAAACACACACACAAAAAGTTAAAAAAAATATAATAAGCAAATAAAAAAATATATTAAAACAAAAAAAAAACATGACAAAAAAAAGAAAACAAAAATTAATCTTTGAAAAAAATAAAATAAAAAATGAAAAAAAAGTTAACAAAAAATAATAATATATTAGATCATAAAATATTAAATAATATAAAAAGAAATATAAAAAAAGAAAAAAAAGAAATCAAACATAAAAAATTTGCAAAAAAAAATAAAGTTAACTTAAAGGAATAAAAAGTTAAAGAAAAACGAGTTGTCTTTAGTCCGACTTTTTGAAAGCTTTTCTGGTCTAATTTCTTTAAAATCCGGCAAGAATTTATTGAAATCACAAGATTGATGGGTGACCTGTGCACATTCGAAGTGCATTGGGGTTTTTTAGGGTGCTTAATCCATATATGGAGTCAAAAAATGAGTTTAAATAACACAAATCAAGATTTTACCTCAAACTTTTCTGCCGGATTTTGGCACTAGAAAGTCCAAAAAGTCACACTAAAGACAATTGCAAAGAAAAATTAATAAAAAAGTAAAAATACTATAAAAATAAACAAATGTACAAAAAATATTAAAAAAATATAATTTGAAAGAATATATTAGAAAATTAACCCAAAAAAATAGAAAGGATTTTAAATAATTAAAAAACCTAAAAATAAAAAATACATAAAAAATATTTCAACATTCCATTTAAATAAAAAAATTAAAAATATTATTAAAAAACATAAAACATAAAAAAATATTTACTAACCTTAATAAAAATTAAAAAATCGAAATTTGAAGGTCAGGGCTTGGCAGGCCGATTCCGAGAATTGGAATCAGCCTAGGCCCAAGCTGTTTCTAGGGATCGACTTGCCAAGCCTTGGGAAACCTTAGCAGTCGCACGTGTAGCCACTAAGGATGCCCAGCCCAGTGGCCCTGGGCTGGGTAGCCTTGGCGGTTGTGCAGTCTTGCGGGCTAGCCCTCAGCTGCTCAGCCGGTGGGCTGGGTTGACAGGCCTTGGCAGTTGCATGTTCAGGCTAGCCAACCTAGGGCCACTCGGTGTTGGGCAGGGCAGCCTTGGCGACTGCGCGCGTAGCTGCTAAGGCTGCCCAGCCCAATGACTGAGCAACCCTGCGTTGGTTGACTAAATTCCATGAATCAGGCTGGTCAACCCAGGGCCACTTCGCCATTGGGCTGGATGACCTTGGTAGCTCTTCGTGGAGCTGGCAAGGCTACCCAGCCCAATGGGCGAGTGACCTTGGGTTGGGCAGCCTCGGCGGCTCCGCGTAGCTACCAAGGCCGCTCAGCTCATTAGTCAATGACCCATGGCTTGGCACACCGATTTTGGCCTTGGCCGAGGCCAATTCTCATAATCGGTTTACTAAGTCCTGGCATTGAAATTTTAATTTATTTTTATTTTTATTAAGGCAAGTAAATATTTTATTTTATTTTTTAATTATTTTTTCTGTTATACTTTTAATTTCTTTTTAATTATTTTTTTGTTATTTTTTTGTTTTTTTGTTTGTTTGTTTGTTTGTTTTTTTTTTTTTAAATATTTAATTTCAATGTGTCTTTTTTGTTAGTTTTTTTTTTCTCTAACTTTGTATGTTTTAAGTAATTCTATTTTTTTTTTTTAGTTAGTGTTTACGCATTAATTTTGACATATCTATATATATATATATATATATATATATATATATATATATATATATATATATATATATATATATATATATATATATATATATAGTTTGCAAAATAATTTAAAACTTTCATTATTAAAAAGCATTGCAAAGAAAAACAAAAACCACATGAAAACCCTTTAAAAACTAATATCTTAGGATTAAAAACACGAAGAGAAATAAGACAACTTAAAATTGTTAGATAATCAACATTAAAAAAAAATGTGCATACTAAGGGCATAAGAAAATTTAACGTGTCAAAAATTTCTTTAAAAAAACATGTTGAATGCCTATGTTCAATGTTTTTCAAAATCCACATGAAAATCACCAACATTTAAAAAAAGTATTCACCATTAATAAACCCTATAAAAGAAGCGATTGATGTTGCATCAACAATTTTCAAAATCCACCTTCAAAACACCAACATTTTAAAAAATTGTTGATGTTTGATACATAAAAAAATTTAAAGTGTCAAAAATATGGTACAAAAAAATATGTATTTTGAATCAACGCTTTTCAAAATCGATTGACTTTTTTGCTACCTCAAAAAAAGGGTAATCGTATCAATTCCTGTTTCAAAGTTTACATTGTTTCACTCAATGGAAACAAATTGAAATGTGTTGTTGTGAGCATGCCATTGAGTTCAAATGCACATGATTTCACCCAATGACTAACTTTTTCTTTGTCTTGTTTGCCAATTAATCTAACCATGGCTCTCTGAGAAAATCTGTAGTCAATTTGCATCTTTCCACAAGATTTGGGTTGACATACCTATAGTTAGAAGCAGGGTCAATTAAAATGGAAATAATTCGATTACACAACTTACATTCCATATCAATGATAGATGCTTGGTGGTCTTCCTTGTGAGTGTCCATGGCTTCATAAATTCTAGGCAAACGTTGAGATACATCCCCCACTGTACAAGCTTCCTAGGTACTATAAATCTTAGGCCTTGTGTTCCTTTTATTTGGGAAGTGACTCTTTGGGGGGTTTCACCACATGTCCAACATTTCATTTGCTCTTTTGTCTCAGCTATGTGCTACTCTACTGTAGGCTACTGCACATTACCCTTGGAAACCATATTGATTTTCGGCTGAGATCGATGTTTTTTAGCTAGGTGTATGCATTCCTTTCTTTCCATGTCTTTCTTAGGCTATTTCTTTTTATTTCTAGAATTTCTCTTTTCTCTCCAGTCACCTTTGATCTTTGGCCTATGCTTTTCCTGCTCATAGCAATATTTCAATTTCTTAATAACATCATTTAAGGTTTGAGGCTCCAACAATTCAATTCATTCATTGAATATCATAGGAACCCCACTGATGAACCTCTGAATATTGGCCTTTTCATCTCTAAGATATGACACATATCTTAACAGTTCCATAAACTTGGTGAGATATTCATCATCCATCATTTCTTCCATCTTAAACTCATAGAATTATTTTACTCTGTTGTCATAGTATCGCTCCGATAAATAATATTTTTTGAAGAGCCTTTCAGATTCACACCTGGTCAACTCCTCCTTCATGATATCTCAGAAGTTATTCAAATATTCCTGCCATATGTCTTCATTTCCTTTTAAAATATAGTTGGCAATATTGGATTTTATGTTTTCAAAATGATTGTGGATTCTAAAAAAATTCCTTATGCCAAGCAACCTATAATGTGCATCTTCATATTTCTTCATATCTCCATCAAATGTGGGAAACTTAGCTTTCTTAAATTCCTCTAACATATAATCTTCTTCTCTCATTCTTTGAGGATGATGATGATGATGGAGTGATGGTGGTGACTCTTGGTAGTAGAGTTGGAATATCCACCAGATTGATGCACATAAGTGTTATCTCTTCCTTTTGGGCTACTTAGTAGTACATTCCCCTTCATATTATCTTCACTCTCCCTCCTATGCCTCTTCCTGGACCTACTACCATCTTCTCTTTTTTTTTTTCTCTTTTTATTGCTAAAGGCTCGTCTCTGTGACTAGTTCCCATCTCATGTTGCTTCCGTCTCTACAAGTTCAAGAGGTTTTGCAGGATAACTGCATTGATTTCAACCTACTTCTCCTAAGCTCTTACCAATATTTCATTTTCTTCTTTAAAACTTTTAACCTCAGCCCCTAGGATCCTTAAGGTATCCATCCAATCAAGAGAGTTTGTCCCTCCCAATTGGCCAACTGATATTTCTTCTTCATGGCCGTGTGGTGTGTGGTCAGAGATATATTTTACTATCTTGCTGATCATTTCTTGGTCATCAAGATCTATGGTATAGAACCCTCTACTAATTTGGTTTATCTTAATTTGATGTTATCTTATGTTATGCGTTGTCATTCACGCATAATTGTCAGACACATAACCCCAATATATATAGATAATTAGAAACCATGTACATAACCCTGCTTTCAAGAAACTATTATGACAACCTTGGATGAAATAAATAATCCATATCAGTATACTAATGTCAGTCAATAAAAAAATTATTAATATAAAGCTCTGCATAATCCAAAAAGTATACATATGTCAACACAATTGTTATCTCATCAAATTAATTGAAACATATCAGTTGTTAGTCCATGCTACACAAAAAAATCACAGAGTAACTAGGTCAGTCATATATGTAGCCAAATATTCTTAGACCGAATTTTAACGCCTAATGGTTTCTTTAATTAATTACTAAAATCATTATAAGGCCTTCTTCTAGGGGTTCTATTGTTACTTTCCCATGATAGGGCCCATCAAATCTAAGTGTTGAACCTGGATGCTTTGATACCACTCTATAATAGCCCCCCCTCATAATCCCCTACAAAACATAGGCTAGGAGTAGAATAATTAGTATTTTGACCTAGGATCCAAGGTGTCGTTATGGAAATGGGGTCTAAAAATTTTGATGGTTTAAACTTAATTAGATCGTGAGATTAACAACACCATTATGTTCATCCTGTCAAGATGATTTTGATGATATAAAATATTTCCTGAATCCAACCTTTGGATCAAGAGATGTGTCCATTACAGTTTTGGTGGATTAGATATTGCCACATCATCATCTTAGTCACATGGAAACCATATGGCTATACCCCTTTTGTTTCTCATAAGGGATTTCTCCCTTTCTACACTATGTGCCACTCACAAATAGACTTAACCACAACTTAGCTCCAATGGTTCTTCCAATGCCTAGACTTACACTAGAGGCTGACGATGGCCATTAATATTTATGAAGGCACCCACTAGTGCTATACCTATTGATCTTACAATATGTTTCCCCGTCCTAGCTTAGAAACATTTATGTTGAAGAATGTTGATCAAGGAATTTTCCATTTAGGCTAGTGACTTATCAACTTTGTCTCTTAAGGATTTGCAGTCCCTTGTGTCTTCCACTTCTTATCAGGATCAAATATATCTCGACTTAGATATTTATAGGTATCTTTCCAAGACCAAATATACACCGTAAGAATATAAGTGCAACCTTGAAGCATATGGTGCCAAAAGGACCGCAAGGAGATGAGCACTCCTCAAGGAAACAAGTGTTGGGTAATTTAAATGTTGGTTAAATTACTTCATTAAATTATTGATCAGGGTTTCTAAACTTGTGAAGTATATGTGGACCATATATGTTAGGAATTTATTTTAAATTAAAGAGTAGGAATACGAGATGGAAATCTAATCTATCTATGACTAATTCTCATTAACCGTGCACACAGTTTTTGTCTACAAGGCATTCTAATTTAATTCACCTTCAAAGCAAGATATTATGATGAACAAGAGGAGAATTAATTGAAATCTATTCTAGTTTGAAAGGAAATGTAAATATTATTCTATTAGACAATAAAAAGAAATCTAATCTAATTGACACAAAATGAGTAGTTACCCTAGAAACTTTTCTGAATGAATTCTATTCTAATTCTAGTCCATACAACAAGAAATGAAGGTTTAATATAATTCATAGGAAAGAACTTGAAATCAATTCTATCTAAGAACATGAAAGGAAATATAGCTATCAAAATTGAAATGAAGAGCAATGATCAAAGCAATGGAATTCAAAGTGTTGGAGCCTTTATAGATTACTAGTTCCAACTGGTTTGGGAATCAAGCATGAAATTAAATAAGAAATCTATGAAAGAAATATCTTTGGCATTTTTGGTTGAATCTACTGTTGAGTGCTCAACCTATTACAATTGAAAGACAAATAAGAGAACATAGCATTAGATACCTATCTATTCAAAGACTAAATTGAATTGAATGCTGAAAAGAATGAAATTGAAAGAATGACTACTTTATGTCATAACTCCACAAGGGGCCTTCCTGGTGAGCATGAGGAAATATGAATTCAAATCACAGAACTAGGTTAACAACACATTCAAAATTGCGCCATGAACGAAGTAATTTCATCACTATAAACAAAGTCTTATCTTCAAAGAGTAACAATAATTACATACTAAAAACTTGATTATCTTACTTCCAAAATGAAGAAATTTATAATGTTTCTAAGCTAGCAACTTTTAAGATATAAATTTTGAGAAGTAAGTTCTTGAGTCGATAACTAGGTTTTAAAATCAAAATAGAAAGTTTATTCTCATGATTCGCTATGGGAAGAGAAAATCATGAGAGGGATTTTGATCAACACATCATCAATTACAAATTCTAAATTTTAGATCTCGCATGCTTGACTTGTCCATGCTCGCTTGATGATAAGATTAACTCCCTTAATACTTCACGTAAGAACAACCTTCTACAACCAGGTTTGACTTTTGGTTTGACCGAAAGATTCTCATATCCTGTAAATTTCCAAGTGATATTAATGGGTGGATGTCCATGTGGCTAACATTGACCCAGATTTAAATAGGAACACGACAAATTACAGAGATAACCATAAACATAGAGATGTAGTGGAAATAATACTTAATTTCATTAATGTAAAATACTGAAATATGCTTACAAACATAAATGGAAATAAACCAGCTAGGGTGATGGTAGCGTATCTCTGAGAATAGAAGTGATGGTTACATGCCTCTAAAATGTGTTACAATGAGGCCCAAAGGCCTATTTATTGTTGAGAAACAATGGAAAACCCTAAACATCTAAAAGCCTAACCCTAGAAAATGAAACGCCAAATTGTGGGACCCGTTTGGGTAAATTGGTACATCAATTTCCTGGGGTCGTAAATTTGGCATACGATCTCTGTTTGACGTGCACAATATCTCATTAGAAAGATCTATTCGAGAACTACAACTTTGTGAAGAGCAACATCGGTCCATGTTTCAGTGTTGCTCCTAGTTTTCCCAAAAGATGTCATTTAGGGCCTCAAAATAGCTCCAGAAGTTCAGGACCCAAAAAACTGCTAAAAGTAGTAAATTGTGCTACAAATAAGGAAACTGAAAAGCTGAAAGAAACAATGGTGGGGGTCCAAGTGGACTTGGTGGGTGGCCACCAATATCCACTAGGATCATTCCTCCCCCCTTCGGATGCAATGGTCCCCATTGCATTGAGTTCCTCCTTGAGATGAGGAAACTTCTGCTGAACTTGGTCCCTGAAGAACCACTTAACCTGGTGAAGGAGTTGGCCAGCTTTGACAAATTGATACAGTAAGATATTTTGTAGGTGAGTGTCCTTGATTTGTGTGTCCATGATCCGATCAGTTGTAGCTTGTTCCATGCAATCTGCATTTAACTCTGTGGGTGTGAGTTGTTCTACAATGTCGGATGTGTCTAGTAATGGTGGAAAGTATAGCCAAAGGTGGTCCACATTTAACACTGGGTGCAGGCCAAGGAATGGGGGAATGTTGAGCTCAAATGCATTGTCTCCCACATCCTTGGTAATGGTGTAAGGAACATATCGAAGTGGTCTAAGTTTCCGATAGGATTCGGTAAGGCGTTCCTTTTGTAAATGCAACCAAACTTTGTCGCCCACAAGAAACTTGTGTGGCACCCGACATTGATCATGTCGCTACTTGTACTTGGCATTTGATTTCTCCAAAATGTCATGGACCTGCTGACGAATATGTTGAATGTGCTCAATGAAGTTGTTTGCCTTATATGTTTCGGACTTGACATGAGCCAAATCTACATGAGTTGTTGCAAATGGCATGGCCTCATCAATGGGACATAGTGGCTAGAATCCCAAGCCCACCTAAAAAGGGATATGGCCAATGGAGTTGTGGAGAGCCCAGTTGTAGCTGTGCTAAACATAGGGGAGGCTCTCATCCCATGTGCATGGATTCTTTGAGTTGTACATGTGCAAAATGTGTATCATCATCTTGTTGACAACCTCTGTCTGGCCATCATTTTGAGGATGGAAGGCTATGGACTTAGTGAGTTTATTGTCAAGCATCAACCAGAGACTGGACCAAAATGTATTAAGGAACCAGATGTCCTGATCTAAGATGATATACTGTGGGGTCCCAAAGTGTACCCACACTCATTCAAAGAAGAGTTTAGAAGTGGCTTCTACTGTGATATTCTTCTTGCAGGCCACCATAATGGCCATCTTCGAGAACCTATCGATGACCACAAAACCACAGTCGTTTCCATGCTTAGTGGAAGGAAGGCCTGACATGTAATCCATGGAGATGGATTCCCAAGGTCGACTAAGGGTAGGCAGTGGGGTATAGAGGTCTTGCTTCTTGATGGTCTGTTTGGTAATGGTGCAGGCAGTGCATGATTTGATGCACTTCTCGACATCCTGTCAAAGATTCAGCCAATAGAAATACTTCTGCAGTATTGCCACCATTTTCTCAACCTTGAAATGCCGAGCAGCTTGACTGTAGTGTGCTTCCCAAATAATCTTGGAATGCTCGCTTGAAGGAACATAAGGGTGACCCAGGTGGCCTAACAGGGCATCCTAGAGGTGAAAATCTGGAACATGCTGACCCTCCAACAATGTCTGCTATGTGTGGCCGAATTTTGGGTCGCTTTTGTAGAGAAGTGGCCAATCAAAATTCTCGTGCCCATAAGAGTTGAGCATGGTGGTTAATGCCATGATTGATGGTCGACTCAGGCAATTTGCAACATTATTGGTGCTGCCCTTCTTATACTTGATATTCAAATGGAACTGTTGCAGGTATGTGGACCACTTCTGATGGCATTCTACAATTTCCCTTGGGTCTGTATAAATTGCAGAGGTTGGTGGTCTGTGTGGATTACCATTTCCTTCCCCAAAATTCAATGCTTCCATTTTTGGTAGGCCTGCACAATGGAATACATCTCTTTGTCATAGGTGGGATACTTCCGGATTGTGTCTGAAAGTGTCTCACTGTGATATGCCACTAGATGCCCATGTTAGCTAAGGACTGCCCCAATAGCATAGTTGGATGCATTTGTCTTGACCTCAAATGGTTGTTGCAAGTCTGGTAATGCGAGCACTGGTGCTGAGCAGAGGTGATCTTTCAACTCTGTGAATGCCTTCTGTTGAGATTAAGACCAAAAGAATTTTTCTTTTGCCCCTCCGTTGGTGATTTGACTCAAGGGCCAAGTGATATGAGAAAATCCCAACACAAACCTACAGTAGAAGTTGGAAAGACCTAGGAAGCTGTAGAACTCTGTCAGAGTGGTTGGAGATGGCCAATCCAGAATGACTGGGATCTTGGCTGGATCCACATGCACCCTTTGTTCATCAATAATGTATCCTAGATATTGAACCTAGGTCATGCCAAAAGTGCATTTTTCCAAATTGGCACATAACTTGTGTTGCCACAATGTTTGGAGAACCTCTCGGATGTGGTGGAGGTGCTCTTCTCAACTCTGGTTGAAGATTAGGATGTCATCGAAGTATATCACTACAAATGAGTTGGTGAATGGTTTCAAGATGTCATCCATTAGCCTCATGAAGGTTGCAGGAGCATTTTTCAATATGAAAGGCATAACCAACCATTCGAAAAGGCCCTCCTTGGCTTTGAAGGCATTTTTCTACACATCGGAGGGTTCAATTGGTACCTAGTGATATCCTGACTTCAAATTGATCTTGCTAAAATATTTTTCCTCGTTTAGTTGGTCTAGGAGGTCATCAATTCAAGGGATCGAGTACCTATTACGGACAATGATCTTGTTCAATGCTTGATAGTCAATACAAACTCTCCAAGTCCCATCCTTCTTTTGTAGCAGCACAATCAGGCTCCCACAGGGTGATGAACTTGGACAGATGTGACCTTTCTACAGCAACTCCTAAATCTACCTCTTGATTTCATCATTCTCCAAAAGGGAGCACTGATAGATTGGTCCATTGGGCAATGATACACTTGGGGCCAGATCGATGGAGTGCTTGACCTAATAGTGCAGAGGAACCCTTGTGGGGGAGGTGAAGATATCCTCGTATTCCTCCACAACCTTGTCCATCTGTAGTTGTCGTTTGGAGGGGCCCTGTCTGGAGGTCATGGCCACCATCTTCTTATTTCCTTGAGGGTGTATCATCAAGAAAACAAATTTCCGGATTTTGGAAATGAGCTTACTGCATTTTTTTGCAGTAACCAAAGAGATGGCAGTAGGCGGTGCTACCTCTGGTATCCTGTACAACTTATTTCACAAAGTAACAATAATAGCACGAGGCCTTGATTCATAGACAACATGTCGCTTCCACAAGTATGGTTGTCGTAATAATACATCACAAACTTCAAGGGGAGCAATGTCACACAATACCTCATTTGTGAAGGGCTTGATGTTGTATGGAAGGTGACACTATTGGCTCACGCTAAGATCCCGTCCTTGGTGAAGCCACCCAATGGTGTGCGGTTGTGGATGTGCTGTGGTTGATAAGCTCAGTTGCTTCACGACTTCTGCTGAGATGAGGATCTTTTGGCTTTTGCTGTCGACAATGAACTATAGCGGGGAGCCCTTTACCCACATCTGGGAGTGGAAGAGTTGCTCCTCATCCTCTGGATATTTGGGTTCCTCCTTCTAGATCTTTGTGGTGGCAACAATGGCGTTGGGCTTCACATCAATAATTTGCTTCCCTTTGTCATTCCCCTTGTCGGGTTCTGACTTAGAGTAGGAACATGCATCTCATTTTGAAACCTTTAGCTAAGCCAGCAGTGACTGCTTGGCTCGACACTCACTTGTGTTGTGAGTGGAGCTCTTATGAAACTCACACCACTTTCCATTGTCATTTTTTGGCTTCGCGACACTATTCTTTACTTGCAGTGTTGGCAGGTAGTCTTGGCCACCCCGCCTTGGCTTTGTCCTTTGTTCTGCGATTTTGGGGCACCTTTCCCTTTCTTCGGATTTGCAGATCCAAAGTCTCGCTTCTTTTGTTTAAAATTTTTCTCGACCTTGACGACATATCAGTATGTTGTGCCGAGTGAGGAGATGTTCAGGAATTCTATTTCTTCCTAGATGTACTTGTGTAGGTAGCTACAATATTTGAGTACCAAATTCTGCTCTGAATCCTTGATACCCAACTTTGTGCGAAGGGTATGAAAAATATTGGTAAACTCTGGCACGTCTTGGTCCCTTCCCTATTGCATCGTGGTCCACTTTATGTATTGATCCTCATAGCTTCCGACATGGTAGTATTACTCCTTGATGGCATCCCAGAATGAATTCCAAGTGGGTGTGACTGAAAATAGTGAGCCTGTACTTTCATCCTTTTGCTCGTAGTAGGTGTCCCACTAGTCCTTGACGTGGGGGACTACTTTAAGAAGAGCGAAAATAACCTTTTCCCGACTAGAAAAATCATGAACAGAAAAATAACCCTCTAACAGATTTAACCATTTATTGACAGCATCTGCGTCTATATAACCCTCGAATATGGGGATTTCAAAATTAACTTGTACCGTAAATGGTGTGACGTTTCTAGAGTAGTTGTTGGAAGTCGATGCATCACCTCGGGATAGCCGCTGAAGGATTTGGGAAAAGCTATCCATCATCGCGTTCCTTTGTCGCTCAAGGGATTCCTTGAGCAATATATTGATAGGATCTTCTGCCCGCTCATCTTTCTTTTCCTCTGCCATGGGAGGTCGTTGAGATTTGCGAGGCTGTTCTTGCAAAGGTTCAACTAGTCCAAGCCCTAACTCCTTATATCCTGACCTCGTTGGGGACATGCAAAGAAAAACAGAGAAAACGGAGACCGCTTTGATACCACTGATCCAGATTTAAAGAGGAACAAAAAAAATTACAGAGATAACCATCAACATAGAGATGCAATGGAAATAATACTTAATTTCATTAATGTAAAATATTGAAATATGCTTACAAACAGAAATGGAAATAAACCAGCTAGGGCAATGATAGCTTATCTCTGAGAAGAGATGTGGCAGCTACATGCCTCTGAACTATGTTACAATGAGCCTCGAAGGCCTATTTATTGTTTAGAAACAATGTAAAACCCTAAACATCCAAAAACCTAACCCTAGAAGATGAAATGCCAAATTGTGGGCCCCGTTTGGATAAATTGGTACATCAATTTTCCGAGGTTGTAACTTTGGCATATGATCTACATTTGACTCGCACAATATCTTGTTAGAAAGATCTATTTGAGAACTACAACTTTGGGAAGAGCAACATCGGTCCATGGACCCATGTTGCTCCCAGTTTTCCCAAAAAACATCATTTATGGCCTCAAAATGGCTCCGGAAGTTCAAGACTCGAAAAACCGCTAAAAATAGTAAATTGTGCTACAATTAAGGAAACTGAAAAGCTGAAAGAAACAATAGTGGGGGTCCAAGTGGACTGGGCGGGTGGCCACCAATATCCACCTGGATCAGACATCTAACATCTATCCATATGCCTTGCTTGTCTTCAAGTTCACGGGAACCTCTTCAACCTTGGATTTAGGTGCATAAATGCTAGTTAGCTATGGAATATGCACCTTTTGGTAGCTATAAAAATGTTTTAAATAATTTCACAAAGAAATCATAGACTATGAGATGTGAATGAATGCTACCTTTTATTGTAGTTTTGTGTAACTTGGATTACCATATAATTCATGGATGAAACAAAAATGTCTACAAAATGGATGAAAGAAAGGGAAAAAGGTTTGTCAAAATGAGGATGATTCAGAGGCTCAACAACAAGGATTCCTCGACTATTGCAAGTCTACAAGCATTCCCTTTTTAGGGAGAGATAAATCCAAGCATGACTACATAGATAGTCATTAATTATCCCTTGTATCAAGCTTGGTGACTGTTGAAGAACCTACAATGCACACATCATACACCAGCATGCTACCCAGTGCATGCTACAACCACACATGTGTATACATATATGTATACCAATGTTTTTTGCATAGAGGACATTGATGCAACCATTCATGAGGTGATTTCTAAGCAGTTTATTGACAAAGTAACCAATATATAAGCACTCACTAGCAAGGTACCGATAAGGTTGTGCTCCATGTCTACAACCAACCATTTAAGCAAGGATATACCACAACATCTCCACACCAAAATGACATATATAAAATGGCACTGATCCTTGGGAGACTTGACATCACCGTGAGAATATCACATGTGCAATATTATGGGAGTTATATGGCATAAATTGAGTCATTCAAACTCCTAAGATAGAGCCATCCACAATGCATAATCGTGATGTTTATTTAGGTCTAATCTTTAATGATATGAAACTGCAATCCAAAACTAGACTACCACTCAGCAACTTAAGTAATGTTATAAAAGCTTGAAATAAGCATTGCCAACATATTGCAATAAAGAAGAAGAATGCTCATGCTAAAAAGTTCTATGCTTGAGAATTATTTTCACATGCTATCACAATGCCTTTAAAACAAGAACATGACATACTGGTCAATCTGGCATGTATGAATTACACATCCATATCTCATGCATTAATGAAGTCATTTCAACGAGAAATACAAGGCTCATTCTTTAACAAAGAGAATCCATTAGAAACACTTATCTTATGATTCATTTTGGTCAAATGAGTCTGGGACTGACTCCCCAGCCAATCATAAATAACTACAACCAATTCTCTCTTGGAACAATCACTCCCAAGCCAGATTCTAGAGACTGAGTGGTCTTTTTCTTAAGGGTTGAAACACAACATCCAATTTCTCTAGAGACTCGAGAGGTCTATCCACCTCCACCCTCAAACTGAGTCACCAGCAGCAAAGCATAGGGAATCTAGGGACTCATTGTCTCCACCCTTCTTGGAGACTCTATAACACAACAAAACAAGACATAAAACACAAAATCCATCTAGAGATCCCCTATGAATTTTTCTAGGAATAATTCCCTCACCCTAGGCCTTCGAGCTTTGTTGATAATCACCATTTCCATCCTTTGGCTACTGTGTACTCGAAAAGAAATTTCTTCCCCACCTGAAGTGATTTCTTCCTTGAATCCTTGTTAACCAAAATTGTATCCTCCCTTGTTGTTACTACGTTTCTTTTTCTTCAACACATTGGTTGACTTCCCATTCTATCTAAAAGTCGGTGCAAGACCTTCTTGACTTATGAGGTCATGCCACATGTATCCCTTTCTTGTTTGTTTATTGAACCTCAATGACTCACTCCTTACTTGCGTACTCTGGTTATATCTTCTCAATGACATTGTCATCTCATTTATTTATTTATTTTATCCCCTTTTTCTTGCATTTTCCTCTAAGGAAGCATGGCCCTTGCCCTCTTGTCCAACTTCCTCTTAATGGCTCCCTTCAAGTCATTCATAATGCATACCTACCAGTCTCCTTAGTTGCCATAAAAATTAAATCCCCAACAATTACCCCTCCAAGTATGAGGAATTTGTTTCCCATAACTCAACCCATATTTCTTTTATAAAATTATTTACATTACATAGATGAGGTTAAGAAATTGGGTTGTTACAAGTGAGAACCCTTCCCATTAAGTTTTTTTTGTACCAGTACAAATTAATATTTTTCATGTAGGAGGTGGTCCTCATGGAATTTCCTACACCAAGAATCCACTCCTCATTTTCTTGCTCTATGTGTCTATATAGGACAAATCTTCTTAATTTCCTAACTTGTTCTTCCACATCTAAACTCACTCTTTGACTAACTGTAGGGATTATGTCCCTATAATGTTCCATGGCTTCCTTAACAATTGCTTGAGCTTGTGTATGGTGGGATGATGAGGGAATCACTCCACAAGGTGGGGAAAGACTAGGTATCTCTATCTTCCATTGTGTTGAGGCACCCATGATCAAGGTATAGATATATTTAAGGGAACAAACAAAACAATGAAACTAAATAGTAAGCCTACTTGAGAGAGCTAAGTGAGGGAAATTTTAAGTTAAGCCAATGAACTAAACATGAGGTAAGGAGGGTAGGACAAAACCAGTGTGAGTGGATGAAAAATGGCAGAGGAGTGAGTGTGCTTAAGATAGAGAACTGAAACTAGAAAGGCATTGAGGAGAACAAAGAGAGAGAAATAATGAAGAAAGTAAGAGAGACCGAGAGAAAGGAGGGCAAGTACCTCAAAGAGAAAATGAGCCCCCCAAGATAATTGAGCCCGAGGTGAGGAAAAAAAGCCAAAATATCATTAAAAATAAAGACAAAATTCAAAGTAATGAAGATAGCTTCTAAAAATGAAACAGAGTTCCATATTGGGATAATGAAGATCTTGAACCTGCAATTATTGAAAAAACTCTAAATTGATACGGAGGCTGAGATGCTCTACCTCAAGAGGTTCCCACCAAGGAAAAAAGCCAAAGTCCAGTTCCTTTATAATTCCATGGAGCATCCTTTCCAACAACACCATCCCTCCTCTTTGATTTCCATAAAAATTAAATTATATGCATGCACACCCCAATCCTGAGGAACTCTTCCTCGTCCAACCACCTCTAGGCATTAGGCATTAGCCTTTCACCATTACTTGCCATAATGAATTTCAAGTTCCGGACATAAACATCCGAACCAAATGTATTCGAGGTTCAGGGGCATTACAATTTTCCTTAGACACTTTTACATAGCTCCCATAAAGTTTAGTATTGTTAACCATGTAGGCTTTGAGATGGAAGGCAGTTTCCCGCCCCACTCATCCTAATGCAAAAAATAAAAATAAAATTTGGGAGGGTGGCCACTCTTACAAGCTATTCTAAATATCCATTTTCAGAAGCTATTTGAGGACCACGATGTGAATATGTGCTAATTCGATCATCTAATTTTATACCTTTGCTAAAACAATAACAAAAGGGTCTATCTGAAACAATGATATCCCAGAAACAAAAAGAAACAAAAGCGAGTCTATTTCAAACTATGAAAGCCCAAGCAAAAAAGACAAAACAGAAACCTATGGAGTAATAGTTAAAAAATAATTTATCTAAAACAAATGGAGTTGTCTATAATGTGACTTTTTGGAGATTCTGTTGACGGAATCCGGCGGAAGAAATAAAGTTAAATCTAGATTTTTAGCAGTTAAAATGGTTTTTTAACTGCATATTTGGATTCAACGCCCTCGAAAACCCCTGGAAGCCATTGATTGTGCAGAAACTAGCTATTAAACTTGGGATTCCAATAAATTGCTGCCGGATTTAGACCGGAAAAATCCGCCGGAAAGACTTTCAAAAAGTCGCGTTATAGACTACTGCAAAACAAATTATACCCCTAGACGATGTTGCCGACTCCAAGCGGGGACGGTAGCTCAATGGTGGTGAGAAATAAGGATTGCAAAATAATGGCCAGAGATAATTGAATATATATTTTATTCAAAACCAAAAAGTTCTATGTATTTTGTGTTCAATCAAATCATGCTGCAAATTATGCCGTTAAGTAGGGCCATGTGCGAGAGACACGAACTTACTGTTTCCTTGTTGCCACCCATACTAACGAGGTTTGATGTCATCTGCAGTGAAAAGTATGATGCAACATCCTTGACGTTCGATACCCTTTTAACAGTTTTATCTGAATCCATTTATAAAATTAAATTAATTATTATTTAATATTTTTTTTTCAAGAGGTGGATTATTTATTTTTTAATATTTTAGTTTTTTCCATTCATAAGAATGATAAGATTAAAAAAAAGAGATTTGAGTACATTTAGGGTTTGGGTTCTTATTATTTAATATTTTAGTTCTTTTAATTAATAAGAGTGATCTGATTTAAAAAAAAAAAAAAAAAAAGAAGAGTATAATTAAGGTTTGGGTTTTTGATTATTATGATATTAACTTTTTTTAAGCTAATAAGAGTGATCTGATTTCAAAAAGATAAGGGATTTGAGCATGTTTAGAGTTGGATTTGATTATATTTAAAATTTAGTTATAAAACTTTAATATTTAAATTATTAAAATGGTTTGTTGATTTTGATTTTTTAGTCAAAATTAGGTGTTGGTCAAGTTCGCCGTTGGAGGCTTTGTGCAGACTATTTAACATGTAAAGTTGTATATGTTTTCTTCAGCTTATCCTAACAATGAACCACACTAGTTGGTTCGAAACGCGTCGGCAATGATTTTTCTAAAAATGATTTACGCCCAAATTTCTTCTGATAACTTTAATATTTATTAAAAATAAATTTTAATTAATTATTATTATTTTTATAAATTTAAATTAATTATTTTTTTACTCTTTTACTTTTTCCATAATATAATTATATAAACTATTTATATATTATAATAATGTAAATTAAAAGTTAAATTTATTTTATTTTTGGGTGATTCAAAACATTATAATTATTTAAATTAAGGTTTAGTCAATTTTCAACATATTATCTATGTAACAAAGTTAATATTACTATGAAGAAGATAGAAAATAGAAATCGGAGAGAGCGCAATGGATTGCACACAATTAGACACATTTAGATATTTTTATTGATCATTACAAGTATAAATATAACTACAAGTATAAATATATGAGACATAAACCGACACATCTAGATCAAAATTCCAACTCATTACATAGGAATCCACATTTTCTAGATTAATGTCTAAAAACTCACACTCACAATTACACATAACATAAAAACATTACTTCCAAAAAAACCTTATAATAAAATACTCATTATTAATAATATAATTATAATCATTATCATTATCATTATCATTATCATTATCATTATCATTATCATTGATTAATGTTGAAATTTATAACCAGTAAAATAATGTAATAGTTAAATGCCATGTGGTTTTGGTTTTATTATTCCATGTTGATATTCCGTCCGTTCTATATATCGACCTCCAACTATTTCGTGGGTGGAGATCGGCCGAGTCACGACAACGATCGAACAGCCCTGTCCTCTACCTTTCTTACTTAACGTGCCATTAACGGAAGTGATGAGACCAGAGGTATATCGTTGAATTTGTTGGTTCAACTTGCACGCAACCCACGCCTTTCCATGGTTCCAGAATTATTGAATTTATTGATAGACTTTGCATATAGCCCGCGTTTTTGTTTAATCAAATATCTTCGTATAGTCCACGCATGCGTTTTTGTTTAATCAATTATCTCTTCGTATTTTTAATAAAATTAGATATTTCGCAATTCTTGCTTTAATTATAATTTATTATATATATATATATATCAAAAATCAATTTAAATTGGTTAAATAATAATGCACTAATGGTAATATAAATATATTTTTTTATTAATTTTTATTATTTATTTTTAATAAAATTTTTAAAACAGAAATATATATATACATATATAATTATGTTGTGTAATTTGTACTTAGGATTATTATTTCTAAATAATGATCCAAGTAAAATTCATTCTAAAATTGAAAGAATCTATTTTCTTATGAGAAATGATTATGTTGTGTAATTTTTGGTTTAGATTATTTTTTTTAAATAATGATCTAAGTAAAAAAATTATCTTAAAATTGAAAGAATCTATTTTCTTATGAGAAAAATATACCATATTTAACAATAGTATTGGAGTGAAACACATATCTCTTTTTTATATAAAATTATTGATATATTTATATTACAAACATAAGATTGAACTATGAAAAATGGGGAAGAGGAAACACTAAAGGAAAAGAGATTATGCTTTGTTGTTGTTAACTTAGGATTAAATTATGTATAGATAAAATTTGATAGTGCAAACTATATTTATTGATAAATTATGATATTACATATATATAAGAAATGGTGTTTCAAGATAGGGAAACTATCTTGTACACATAGTCAGTTGGTTGAGAGAATATCTCAACCACACACCAAACTAGGGATATATAAATATAACCACTCCTATATAATAGGAACAAACACCTTCACATGGAAAGTCACAACTGAACCAAGTAGGAATTACATTTTTCAACATGCATATGGTTTTCTATTATTAATAATGCATAAGGGAAATTTCTAAAACAATATTAAATGGGTTAACTACATTTTGTAATTGATTTAAAATGAAAATGAAAATATAATCAATTCTCTTAATGATAACATGTACTAATGATTGAAATATAATTATCACATTTCTAGGTGGCAAATTCTAGGTAGTTCTTTCTTGGCCTTTAATTTGATGCTAGTTATAATTGGAACTAATTTTTTAGAAATAAGTGACAGTGACAATGAACACCCTCTTATTTTATGCAAAAAAAAAATAAAAAATAAAAAATAAAAAATTAATAATATAGTTATTGCATTGGAAATTGAGGAAGCTACTCATTCAAAACATTTGTGTTTGCATTATATTTTTATTTAGAATTTGAATTTCATGAAAAATCTTAGAAAAAGGTTGAAAAATGTTAACATTAGAGGAAATTTGAGGTCTAAAATAGATCTCTAAACAAAATTTCATCTAACAAATATTTAATGAATTCATTTCTCAAGCAATAAGCAATAAGATTTAGGATGAAAAGAACTATTGCATGAAAATACAAAGTTGGAATGAAACAAAGAAAACTATTTTTTCATGAGTTTTTCATTTATTTATTTATAAATTTACTAAAAATATAAAATGTAAAAATTTATTAGGTATAAAATTAATTTTTACATTTAATCCATACCAGATAAATAAATTTAATAAATATATTAAAAAATAAACTTAAAATACATTAAAATTGTGTATCTTTTATCTTATGAAAAAAATATAAAATAAAGATTCATATTTTTTTTTATATATTTTAGTTTATTTAACCACAATTTTATTAAAACTATCAAATCTAATTACTTATTATTTGTGATATCTATCTTGGGTACGTAGACTAAATATTTTTTTACTTATTATTTGTGGTATCTATCTTGGAATACAATAAGTCCGTGCGCTAAATACTTTTATTAAAATTATAAGGAGTGAATTGAAAATATGTAAAAATTGTTATTACTTTTCTGTCCATTCACAATTCTCCGTTCTCAATTTATTATCTTCCTTAACATATGCATTTTAGAACACAATTTTCCTCTAACAAAACATATTGTACATATTGTAAAGGGGAACAAGGAGTTAAAAATACAATTCTCTTATTGTATGATGTCGGTAGAAACATGTACATGTTCTAAGTTAAAAGCAACAACATTGTACAATTTTATTAGATATATTACAAAAATAACGTTGGTGAATATGAATATAATAGTAGTGAAAGAAGATAATCTCAATAAAGTGGTAAAGTGGTTGGTGTTATGACAAAATGAAAGTTAGGATGAGAAATAATGAGAAAATAAGATTTTATTTACCTGAGATTTATGTCTTCTGGAACATGGGTTTCGTATTTAGGGATGTAGATAAAATTGGTACGTCACTTTATACATAAGGAATACAAACATCTTGTTCATATATATATATATATATTATTTTTCTTATATATATATAAATATATATATATAAAAGTAATATATATAAAAGAGAAGTAAATATTTATTTTATATTATTTTTATGCACATTATTAAAATTCAATATTTACATTTCATTCACTGATATATATAAAACCTACTATATATATATATCTTACTATGTATTAGAAAACACGGTACAATATGCTTAGTTGTAAGTTTACAATGACCAAATCACTCTCCATTCTTATGAATTACTTTATATATTTATTTAAATTCACATTATTTTATTAATCCCGAGTTATATCTAATTATAAATATATATGTAAGCTCTTTAGAAAACAAAATTATTTCATTAAAATGATTTTAATGTCAAAATTAAAAACACCAATACTCTCTATTAAATTTTATATAGTATAGTGCAGTCATATATCTAATTATAAATTGTAAATTTCCCAAAATAAACTATTAAATAAAAATGATGTCTCCGATGATAATATGCATATGTTTTGACGCAGCGAAAGCAAATGATGTCTCCGATGATAATATGCATATGTTTTGATGCAGCCAAAGCGTTTGCATAAACACCCAATAGAAATTGGGAAGCTTTCTACTTTGTTATATCATATTCATATCCATAAATCATTCGTGAGATTTTTCATTGAATTTATCTGATAAACAAAAGGATGTGTTTTAATTTTGAATACAGTGGGTCGTTTAATTTCCATTGTAAAGGGGGTGCATTCATTTGGTATACTGAGCTACCGAAAAATAACCTCAATTGCAAGAACATCAGACTGAACATGTAACATGCAATACCTGCATCATACCAGGCATTCCATATTTCAGTTTAATTTTTTAATTAAAAAATTATATTTCACTGCACACAAACCCTAACGCCTCTAATGTCTACGCACCTTGTTATTAGGGTTCAATGCACTCACTTAGAGAAAAGAATCTAAATTTTGTAGAACTTGTGTAATACCTCAAAATATTGTAAATATTTTATTTACCATAGTTAAAAACGAAAAAAAATAACAAATTGATGGATGATGGTAATATCTCTTGTATAAATTGACATTTTATTATTAGTGAATAAAAAAAAAGAAATGATTTCCTAGTCACAGGAATATCATGTAACTTTTGAGGAGGGAAGTTATGTCTTTGAGTGAGCCAGGGGGATATTTGGTCTAGAAAGACAATCTCATGGTCGGGTGGATGGCTAACTAAAGAGAGCAAAGGTGACTTATTTCTTGGAATTGCTTATTGGACAGAAAACTAGGTATGAAGTATTAACCAGGACTTCATTAATATTTGTATTGAACTAAAGGATTTCTTTTTGTGAACTAGCCTCAACAGAGGGCATTCAATTAATATTTGTGTTGAACGAAAGGATTTAATTTAGTGAGCTAGTCTCATCAGATTTCATTTAACTGGAGTCGTAGTGAACTCGGTGATTCTATACACATTTAGGATCATTAGATTATGGAGGGTTAGTAGTAGGGACGAGTCGCTAAAGCTGAGGGTTTATCTTAGCATAGAATCATAACAGTAACCCTCTGTTTCTTTTATCTATTTCAGATTGGTAAACGGGTCTTACATTACCCAACGTAGTGTTATCCACAAGTGTAAGTAACAGACAAAGAAAAAATCTGTGATAAGGAGAGCTTATATATGTTTAGAAACAATACCATGCAATGGGAAACAATCGAAAAGATACTGTCTGAATTAATAACTATGATAAACCAATGCTGTAAGGAAACTATGCATGATATAGATAGCCCTGTGAAGGTAGCAAACTATTCATGCCTTAGATCTCGTTCACACGTTAACATTGGGTGGCATTTGCCGCTTTTAAGAACAAAAGACAACTACTACAACTAATGTAAACAGAGACTACCGCTCAGCCTGTCTTTCCTATCATTAACAAATGGGGACAGAACCTACCATGTGCTGTCACCACAACAGAGCTGTAGTGCCATGGGTTGGCCATCTAAGAACATGGTCTAAGCCTAGTTTAGGCAAGACGGTAACCATTAGGTGCGCCCAGGCCATAAACCCTGGCGTTGCAACCTTTAAATGTTGTATTTCAAAAAACAAAAACGAATAAAGAATGAAACAGAGCATCAGTATGCATGCGACACTGAGCGGGTCTAAGACCAAATACTAAATACATGGTGTATCCAACAAAGACTGTGTATTATAGAAATGGTAAATAAATTACATTTTAGAGTGGAGAGCTGGCCAGACCAAGCATTCATGGAAAGAAAACAATATATTTTATCCATCACAAACATGTCCGCAGAGTGAGCGATCTAAGTACAACAAATAAATAAAACATCTGTTATCTGAATTGGCCACCAAACTAACAAAGTTTACATTTCGACGGCAAGAGAGAACCATGCCACGACATAACTATGCACATCAGTGCTATATAACTATATAAGGAGCACCACAAGGGATGAGCCGTAAATTAAGGTTACGGCTGGATGCCCAAATCCCATTAACATAAATAAACAAAGCTATACATATAAAACCAGAGCTCGGAGCTCATGTTCTTCAACCTAAATCTCAACAAGGTCCAAGCCTGAGGGATTACCCTTCAATGACCCATTTTCATTTGAGGGCCTCGGATGGAGAAAATGCTCATACTTGGAACCCTAGACCATGCACAGAGAGGGTTTCCTTGGGTAAGAATAGGCGTCCAACCTGCATGCAAATAAGACAAGAAAAAAAAACGCAAAGACAACGTCAGTGTCATGAAACATAAATCATAGCAGTGTAGTAGAAGGAAACAACTGCATTTAGTTGAAGGGTTTACCTGAGAAGGGTTGAGTCGCCATGTGCAAGAACAGCCCATTTCAGTGCTGCAAGAGACTATCAGACACACAACAAAAACTGCAAACAGTGGAAGCCATGAACGAGTCAAGAGCTCACGCAGTAAACAAGGGTCGTGCTCAGCTTTAAAATCAATCAGAACATTATCACCGCAATAACTATTTACCTGTAAAGAATTGCAGACCCAAATTCACCAGCGATGGAGCCAAGGACTGATAAGTCGGCTCTTAGAGCTGCATTGGATAAACCTGACTAGAGTTGGCTCCGCAAGGAGCTGCCCATCCAAATGAGCTCTGCCATCTAGGATCCGTAGTATAGGTTGGAAACTGCGAGATTACTACCACCGTTGGATAGTGAGGAAAGATCCCCACCATAGATTGAAGCGGGATTACCAAGCAGCGATGAGACCTGTTCATTCTGCCAGCCACGTACAGGACAGGTAGCCAATGTTAATGACACCATAACCACGCCATGTGAAGCTGGAAAGTTACCATATGTTCTCATGCCGTGTGGGTAGCATATGCATGTCACCCAAACAACGAAATAAATGAACTTTATAGCTTCTATGTTGGAACTGAAAAATCCAGTGCCGCATACAAATGTGTGCCAAAGGTGAAATATTAAGGTTTCCATTGATGTATTGAGTGATGTAAATGATTCATGTGATCCGATAAGGTTAATACCATGCCAAAAAAAAAATACCCAGGTTTGGAGTCGTTACAATTGGTATCAGAGCTAGGTTTCAAAAAATGTGGCCTCTAGGAAGTATATCTTTATATTAAAAAAAAACAGTAAACAAGGACATATAAAAGTAAAATTATTTTATTCCCAGTTCAATTTTGCGAGTTATGTTGTTTTAAAAAAAAAAAAATAGTTAAAGCATTAATCCTCCTTCTGTCACTTTCCTTAGGTTAAGTACAGGAAAACAGAAGACTACTAAAATGAGAAGAGCAGACAGTGTCTCACGTAGGTTTCTGGTTGGTCAGGGGCCTATAACAGGTCTTGAAAATAACCCAGAATTATGGGTACAACTTGGAGAAGAGGCTCGAAATATGAATCTCGAAATACTTGAGACTGTGCAAGAGTTGAAAAATGAAATGGCCCGTCTACGAGAAGATAATGCAAGGTTAACTCTGGAATAGGAAAGGATTATAAAAAGCCTATCTGACAAGCAAAACCAACAACCATTGAATCCAAGTGTTGACCAGCAAAGGGAGTCTGAGGAGCGAAATCACCATACAGGACCGAGGGGATAGAAGGAATGGAGGAGGAACAAGAGGAACGATCTGATAATGCTTTCGAGTAGCACACCTCGAAAAGGCAATGGATAGAGTTGCAAGGGGAATTCTGCAAGATCAAACTGACGCACTTTGATGGAGAATTAGAGGAAGCTGCTGAGGCATGGTTGATCAATATGAATAAATATTTCCAGCTATATGAGTATGACCACAACCTCAAAGTACGGTTGGCTATTTTTCAATTGCAGGGAAAAGCCACCCTGTGGTGGGAAGAAGTTAAAATTGTAAGAGGAGTAAGCGAACAAAATATTACATGGGAAAAATTTCAGAGGTACTTTAAGGAAAGATACTTGACTGAGCGTTTCTATGACGAGAAGGCTAGGGAATTCCATGACTTGCGGCTGGGACAACAAACCATGGATGAATTTATTACTCACTTTACTTCATTACTGTATTACGTGCCTTATATTCGAGAGGAAAAGGAAAAAGTACAGAGGTTCATCAGTAGCTTACCCTTGAGCATGAGGGAAATAATCGAGTTTGACAATCCAAAGATCATTGATGAAGTAATACGTAAAGCCGAGATTTGTTACCAGCAAAGTAAACAAAAGGGAGAAATCCCGGGTAAGAAATGGAATGATAAGAGAAGTAGCAAAATGACTATAAATAATAAAGGGAATCGTGGTATTAGTAACAAGAGTTTTGCCAAGGGACAAAGCAACAGAAATTTACAGAAGAATTCACTTAGATCAAAGCCTGCTAATGATTCTAGAATCAGCGAACAACTGGGAAGATGGATAGTGAAGGGATAGCAAGACCTTTGGTGCAATGTTGGAGCTGCAGTGGGCCTCATTACGTTAAAAATTGCTTGCAGCGAAAAGGAACCGAATAGGTTTCCCAAATCCACGAAGCATCTATATTCGGTGATGTAGGACGTAGTCTACCAAGAATTAATGTGGCCCTAGAAGATCGTCACGCGGAGTACCAACCAACCATGTTGGAATTCGAAGGTAAAATTTCAAACCTTACTGTAACTGTTTTAATTGACCTTGGAGCCACATTAAGCTATATTAGTCCTAGGATTGTGGAGCATTATAAATTGCAACCTATTAAATTTAAAAACCCATGGTTAGTATAGTTGGCTACAGGGGCAAAAAGGCGAGTAATTGCTAAGGTCAATAACTATCCCTTAAATATAGCAAGACAACCAGTGAAGGTAGATTTAAATGTACTTCCTATTGGCTTATATGATGTCTTAATTGGTATGGACTGGTTAGAAAACCACTGGTCCATAGTCAACTATAAAACAAAGACTATCTATTACAAGGATGAGCTTGGAGCAAGGCAAGAGATGTAGGGGATTAAGCGACCAGTGCAGATTCAGCCAATAACTGCCTCTCAGCTAGCAAAATGCATTAGAAAAGGGTGTCATATTTATGCCATTCAGGTGGGTTATGCTGACTCAAAAAATAAAACAACCCTGTTGGAAAACATCCCGATAATTCAAGAATTTGCTAATGTATTTTCAGAGGAGATTCCCGGGCTACCAACTAAAAGGGACATAAAATTTTCTATCGAATTAATGGCAAGGGTAGCCCCAGTATCCCAATCACCTTACAGAATGAGCACACTCGAGTTGACAGAAATGAAAATGCAATTAAAGGAACTGCTGGACAAAACCTACATTCACCCTAGTGTGTCACCCTGGGGAGCTATGGTATTGTTTGTTAAGAAAAAGGATGGGACCCTTTGCATGTGCATAGATGATCATCAATTGAATAAATTGGCAATAAAAAATAAGTATCCTCTACCCCAGATTGATGAACTCTTTGATCAAGTGAAAGGTGCAACAATATTTTCCAAGATCGATTTGCGATTAGGGTATCACCAAATCAGGATTAAGGAAGAATACATAGCTAAAACAACTTTTAGAACAAGGTATGGACATTACGAGTTTGTGGTGCTACCCTTTGGGTTAACTAATGCCCCTGCAAATTTTATGTGCTTAATGAACAACATATTTCATCAATATTTGGATAGATTTATACTAATTTTTATTGATGATATATTGATATATTCCCGAACTATGGAAGAGCATAAGGAGCACTTCCGATTGGTGCTGCAAACCCTCCAAGAACACTAGTTATATTCCAAGTTCAGCAAGTGTGACTTCTTCAAGGAAGAAATACAATATTTGGGGCATATAATCACAAAAGAAGGGATTACAGTGGATCCCGAAAAGATAAGGACAATAATGGAGTGGCCAGTACCTAAAGATGTGGCAGACATCAGATCATTCATGAGGTTAGCTGGCTATTACAGACGATTTGTAGAAGGATTCTTAAGAGCAGTGTATCCTATCACTTTCTTATAGAAAAAATGAAGAGCCTTCAAATGGACCCTGGAATGTCAAAAAGGTTTTGAGCAACTTAAGCATCTGCTCACGACCGGCCCCATTTTAAGCATAGTTGATCCTAACAAAGATTATGTGGTGTGCACTGATGCAAGAAAAGAAGGTGTAGGAGGCGTGTTGATGCAAGAAGGAAAGGTAATTTCTTACGAGTCCAAGAAACTGAAAGAACATGAGCAGAAATATTCTTCTTATGATTTAGAATTGACAGTCGTCATTCACGCCTTGAAAATGTAGCGACATTACCTTATGGGAAGGAAATTTTTACTATTTATAGACCACCATAGTCTAACCAATTATTTCAGCAACCCACCTTGAATGCAAGGCAAGCACGGTGGGTGGATTTTCTAGGTGGTTTTGATTTCGATATCAAACATTTGAAAGGAAAAGAGAATCGGGTGGCAGACGCTTTAAGTCGGAAATTACAAAATTTATATGAGATTTCATCTAGGGAGTGGAAAAGTCCCTTTGCAGAGATGATTCAAAGGGAAGCAGAGCAAGATATGATATATCAACAAATAAGACAGTAAGTACAGCACCCCACCAGCAAAGAAAACCCGCAGGATTACACTGTGGATGCTGCTAGAACGCTGTATTACAAGGAAAGACTGTATGTGCCTAATCAAAACAAAATTAAGAATCTGGTTTTGGATGAATTTCATAGAAGTCATTATGCTGGGCACCCGGGGTATCAGAAAATGATCACAACACTTTGGAAAGAATACTACTAGCTGGATATGAAGAAGAATGTGGCTGAGTATTTGGCACGGTGTTTGGAGTGCCAAAAAAGTAAGGTAGAACATCAACACTCGTTGGGGTTATTGCAACCATTACCCATTTCAGAATGGAAGTGGGAAACTGTTTCTATGGACTTTATAACAGGGTTGCCTAAGAAAAGGAAGAATAACGATTCTATCATGGTGGTGGTAGACAAATTTAGTAAAGCAGCACATTTTATACCTGTGAAAACCACCTACAAAGCTGTACAAATTGCCCATATCTTTATGCAAAACATATTTAGATTGCACGGGCAAGGACAATAATTTCGGACTGTGATGTGAAATTCACATCAGTCTTTTGGAAAACATTATTTGCAGAATTAGGGGCACAGTTGAATTTCAGTATAGCGTATCACCCCCAGATTGATGGACAAACAGAACGTGTTAAGCAGGTGGTGGAAGACATGTTAAGGGCATATGTAATGCAACAACCAACTAAGTGGGAGGAGTATTTGTACTTGGTTGAATTTGCATACAATAACGATTATCATACCTCATTACAAATGAGCCCCTTTGAGGTTTTGTACAGGCAGAAGTGTTGGACACCCTCAAGCTGGGGTGGACCAGAAGACAAATTAATGCTAGGGCCAGAAATGCTTAAGGAAATGGAGGAAATGATAAAAAAAGTACAGTCTAATTTAAAATCCGCTCAAGATAGGCAAAAGAACTTTGTTGAACAGAAGAGGAGGTTTAAAGAATACCAAGTCGGTGATCATGTGTATGTGAGGATTCAAGCAAAAAGGAGCACATTGTAATGGAGCAGGTGTACCACGTTGGCACCTCGATATTGTGGGCCATTCTAGGTCTTAGCAGGAATTAGGCCGGTGGCTTACCAGCTCGCCCTGCCAAGTCACATACAAGTCCACAATGTCTTCCATGTCTCCGTATTAAAAAAAATATGTTTATGATCCTAAACATGTAATCAGGTGGTAGGATGTACAAGTGAGAATATTTCCGGTAGACCAGTCTAAAAGTTTTCTTTTAAAGAAACTGATTTAGGATGTTGCATGTTTTAGGTCGAACCAGAAGGAGAAATCTTGGTCGAGCCGTTGAACATTCTTGACCGGAGAGAAGTACTGCTATAGAAGTGAGCTATTACCCAAGTTAAAGTGTAGTGGTAGCACTTTGGGCTTGATGAGGCCACTTGGGAGGATGAATAATTCATGAAACAGGCTTACCCAGAGCTGTTTATAACTGACGGACATCAGGATGATGTCCAACTTCAAGGGGGGGAGATGTAATACCCCCAGAATATTGTACATATTTTATTTACCATAGTTAAAAACGAAAAAAAAACAAACTGATGGATGATGGTATTATCTGTTGTATAAATTGACATTTTATTATTAGTGAATAAAAAAAAAGAAATGATTTCCTAGTCACGGGAGTATCATGTAACTTCTGAGGAGGGAAGTTATGTTTTTTTTTTTAAAGAAAAACAGTTGCAAACCCTAACTGCCCCCCCCCCCCCACCACCATGACTGGCTTCCGAGGATAAAGAAGGAAAGGGGGAGAACTGTGCTATAGGGGACAGACAGTGAGTAAGGGAGATGAAGCTTACCAAGTAAAGTGATGATCAGATGGTAAGGGCGCAGAACGCAAGCAATTGTCAAAGACTGTTTGTCTTTGAGTGAGACAAGGGGGAGATTTGGTCTCGAAGAACAATCTCATGGTCGGGTGGATGGCTAACTGTAGAGAGTAGAGGTGACTTATTTCTTGGAATTGCTTATTGGATAGAAAACTAGGTATGAAGTATTAACCATGACTTATTAATATTTGTATTGAACTAAAGGATTTCTTTCTGTGAACTAGCCTCAACAGAGGGCATTCAATTAATATCTGTGTTGAATGGAAGGATTTAATTCGGTGATCTAGTCTCATCAGATTTCATTTAACTAGAGTCATAGTGAACTCGGTGATTCTATACACATTTAGGATCATTAGATTATGGAGGGTTAGTAGTAGGGATGAGTTGCTAATGCTGAGGGTTTATCTTAGCGTAGAATCATAATAGTAACCCTCTATTTATTTTATCTATTTTAAATTGGTAAATGAGTCTTACATTACCCAACATAGTGTTATACACAAGTGTAGGTAACATACAAAGAAAAACTCTGTGATAAGGAGAGCTTACAGATGTTTAGAAACAGTACCATGCAATGGGAAACAATCGAAAAGAGACTGTCTGAATTAATAACTATGATAAACCAATGTTGTAAGGAAACTGTGCACAATATAGACAAACCTGTGAGGCTAGCAAACTATTCATGCCTTAAAGCTCATTCACATGTTAACATTGGGTGGCATTTGCCGCTTTTCAGAACAAAAGACAACTACTACAATTAATGTAAACAGAGACTACTGCCCAGCCTGTCTTTCTTATCATTAACAAATGGGGATAGAGCCTACCGTGCGCTATCGCCGCGATAGAGCTATAGTGGCATGGGTTGGCCATCTAAGAACAGGGTCTGAGCCTAGTTTAGGCAAGACAATAACCATTGAGTGCGCCCAGGCCATAAACCCTGGCGTTGCAACCATTAAATGTTGTATTTCAATAAAACAAAAATGAATAAAGAGTCAAACGGAGCATCAATATGCATGCAACAATGAGCGGGTCCAAGACCAAATACTAAATACATGGTGTGTCCAACAAAGACTGTGTATTATAGAAATGGTAAATAAATTACATTTTAGAGTCAAGAGCTGGTCGGACCAAGCATCCATGGAAAGAAAACTATACATTTTATCCATCACAAACATGTTCGTAGAGCGAGCGATCTAAGTACAACAAATAAATAAAACATTTTTTATCTGAATTTGCCACCAAACTAACATAGTTTACATTTCGACAGCAAGAGAGAACCATGCCGTGACATAACTACGCAAAACAGTGCTATATAACTATATAAGGAGCACCACAAGGGCCGAGCCATAAATTAAGGTTATGGCTGGACACCCAAATCCCATTAACATAAATAAACAAAGCTATACATATAAAACCAGAGCTCAGAGCTCATGTTCTTCAACCCAAATCTCAACAGGGTCGAAGCCTAAGGGATTACCCTTTGATGACCCTCAATCTATAAGTGAAAAACTCTTCATTTGAGGGCCTCAGCCGGAGAAAATGCTCATACTTGGAACCCTGGACCATGCACAAAGAGGGTTTCCTTGGGTAAGAATAGGCATCCAACCTGCATGCAAATAAGCCAAGAAAAAAAAATGCAAAGACAACGTCAGTGTCATGAAACATAAATCGCAACAACGTAGTAAGGAAACAACTGCATTTAGTTGAAGGGTTTACCTGAGAAGGGTTGAGCCGCCATGTGCAAGACCAACCCATTTCGGTGTTGCAAGAGACTATGAGACACACAACCAAAACTGCAAACAGTGGAAGCCATGAACGAGTCAAGAGCTCACGCAGTAAACAAGGGCTGTGCTCATCTTTAAAATCAATCAGAACGTTATCACCGCAATTTACCTGTAAAGAATTGCAGACCCAAATTCACCAGCGACGGAGCCAAGGGTTGATAAGTTGGCTCTTAGAGCTACATTGGATAAACCTTACCAGAGCCGACTCCATAAGGAGCTGCCCATCCAAATGAACTCCGCCATCCGAGACCCGTAGTATAGGTTGGAAACCGCGAGATTACTACCACTGTCGGATAGCGAGGAAAGATCCCCACCATAGATTGAAGCGGGATTACCAAGCAGCGATGGGACCTATTCTTTCTTCCAGCCACGTACAGGACGGGACGCTGATGATGTGAAGGTGGAAAGTTACCATATGTTCTCATGCCGATTGGAAAACATATGCATGTCACCCAAGTGGCGAAATAAATGAACTTTATAGCTTCTATGTTGGAACTGAAAAATCCAGTGCCATATACAAATGTGTGCCAAAGGTGAAATATTAAGGTTTCCATTGATGTATTGAGTGATGTACATGAGTTATGTGATCCGATAAGGTTGATACCATGCCGGAAAAAAATTTACCGGGGTCTGAAGTCATTACAACTTGGTTCTTTCGGGTTCGTTTAAGAAGCACCCATAACCAGATCTGGTTCTTGGGGACGAGAACCCAACACGGGTTTGTGAACTCCACCCCGAGGTCACAAACCCATACACAACATGAGATCAATTTGATAATTACATAAAACAATAATAATTTTTAAGGGAATGGAAAAATATAAATATATAAAAATATATGTGCTTACCTTACAAACAATAAGAAATTTAGAGTGAAATGCACATAATGATATATTGCCATCTCTAAACAAGATAAAAGCTATAAATTCAACTTTAATATTGGATAGCTTATATAACTTATTGAGTTTGATTAAAAGAAAAAATAAATAGTAATATTAATGATATTTTTATAACAACCAAAAAAATGAATATTGTAAGTAGAAATATTTTTGAGATAAATGTCATTAAAGATTAAAATAATGAGTAGATTGTAAGTAGAAATATCTTTGACGTAAAGGTCATCAAAGATGAAAATGTAAAATATTGTAGTTCTTGGTCTCATAATCTTATAGTGTATTTTATGCACATAAATATTATTTTCTATTATTATTGTATTCTTTTTTCTTACATCTATATGTATACCATGTCATTTTTATGTTACATTATGTATACCGTGTTATCTTTATGTTACATTATATATCTTCCTTATAATTGGTTTTGGTTTTACAATGCATTTCTAAATGCAAAAAAATATTTTTTTACTTAATGAATAATAATTCATGTTTATATGATTTACATCATTAATTAACATTTTTTTCAATTGTGAATGTTTTCTTTCTCAATTATTTTTATGAATTTTCTAATCAATTTTTTTCTACATATGATTTGTGTCTTTAAAATGTTAATTTGGAAATTATTTAGATGGTTGACCTTGATCTTAATATATATTTGATATTGGAGCCCTTTTGAATATGAAAATTTGGCATATATTCTCATATGTCTTTTTTTTAGTTGTATATATTTGACCAAAATTTAATGTTTCAAGTGAAAGTTCTGAAACATTCCTTAAACTTGCTCATTTTTTACTTCCCAAAAGTGAACTTGTAAGGTGTGTCATGTATCTAACTCTTCAAATATGACACTGAAATTTTTATTTAGGGTACCTAGGTATATCTCTTCATATATATGAAAAATTTGAAGTCTAAAATGCCAACTAAACGATTGTTGAAGAATGTAACTAAGTTCGGTCTTCATAAATGTATTTCAGTCATTATGTAATGTACTTGTCAAAAGAATAAATAATTCTCTATGATTATTGTATCAGTGACTTATTAAATCATGGGTTTCATGCTTGGTTCATCATTATATTAGTCAAAGTCCCCATTGTGGACTCCTAGGATTAATATTGAGTCAATAGAGTCATTGTACAACTAAAGAGACCCTTCTTGGGCTTTCAAATTATGTAAAAAGGTTTATTATTGAGTAAAATAGGATTTATGTAACCTCCACACAAAGTCGACCTAAAGGACACCTATTCAACCTCACCTGGAGCCTATAAAAGGAAGGAGGTTGAATTATTTTGGAGCATCTCATCTCAAGCTAGTTCAATATCTCTCTAGAAGCTGGAAAAAGTGCAAAGTGGATCAAGGAAGACAAAAGAAGTATGAGTTGGGTCAAGGTCAAGGAGAAGGAAGAAATCAAAGTTTTGGTGCTACTATGTCTCTCATTCATGCCCTCGTTTGCGAGATCAAAGTATTCCAAATGCCACCTGATGCCGTAAGTTGCTACCTGATGCCATAAGTTGCTGCATAGTCAAATTTGCTATTTATCGCTACAAAGGGGTTGAAGATTTGGAAGGGCTGACTTGGTGTGGAGGAAAGGTTTGGTCTATGGCTAGTTTGAAAAATCTCAAAGAAAACTATTGAAGGAAGAAATTTTCGACTGGGTTCAGGGGATTTTTCCCTTGGCAAGTGCCTACATCTTATGTCTTGTTTTTTTGTGATCTTCATACACACATAGTATGGTAATTTCTTGATGAAATATAAGATAATAAAGAATTAAAAGAAGCCAAAATAAATCACAAGTAATTTTCAAGAGAGAGAAATCAAACCCTAATCTACTTGCATTGATATCTCAACATGGTATCAGAGTTAAGGTCAGGAAAGGTTGAAGATCACTTTGTTGGTTCAAAAGGAATGGACATGGATTATCCCTCTTTGATAAACTATATTACAATGAGTATCAACACTGCTGGAAGCTGGATCAAAAGGTCATCCACTACTAATTCAACAAGGTCAAAAGTCAAGGGTTCTTAGTTGCTCTTACGGGTTCTCTTAGTGATGCCAATGCATGGATCATTGATAATGGATCATCAAGGCACACGACAAGAGAAAGTAAACAAATTCATACACTATCAAAGGAGCTATCTTCTCATTTAGTGGAATTGGGTGATGACAAGAGATATGTTGTTAGAGGTCTGGGATCAACATTATTGAAGATAGAAAATGGATCTAAGATGCACCTCAACAACATAGTATATCTTCCAGGTTTGAAAAATAATTTTCATTCCATTTATTGTTTAGAAGATAAAGGATATAGAGTTTCTTTTGTTGATGTAATTGTATTGGTTTGGGGAAAATAATATAGCATTGATAAAGCTAGGGTTATTGAAGTTTGTGAAGGAAGACTTTATAGGGTTATTACACCACCTCCTCAAGCTTTGATTCACATGGAGAGAAATCCAATTAAGCTATGGCATATGAGGTATGGTCATCTACAATATAAGGTTCTACGTAATATTAATCAATTGGTTCATGACATCCCTAATATGAAGTTAGATCATGAAGGTGTGTGCAAGGGATGCCCTTTGGGAAAACATACAAGAAAGCTACTTCCTAATAGTGAAACTAGGTCTAATGAGATATTAGACCTCATTCATTCTAATGCGTGTGGGTCCATGTTTGAAAAATCACTTGTAGGTCATATCTACTATATTGTAACATTCATTGGTGATTGTTCTAGAAAGACATGGCTCTACCTTGTCAAAACAAAATACAAATTATTTGAAAAGTTCAAGGAATTTAGATCTAAAGTGGAAACCCTAACCGAAAGAAATATAAAAACTCTAAGGTCTGACAATGGTGGGGAATACGCTTCTAAGGCATTGATTGCATATTTTAAGGAAGTAGGAATTAAGAGGGATCTCATTATTCCTTATTATCCTAAACAAAATGGAGTGGTTGAAAGTAAGAATAGCTCAATTGAAGAAGGATTTCGAACAATGTTCCTTGATCAATACCTACGAAAATTATTATGGGGAGAAGCAGCAATGGTAGCCGTGTATATTCAAAGTAGAAATCCTCATAGAAGTCTTAATAATATAACACCTGAAGAAGGATTCATAGGAAATAAGCCAAATGTGGATCACCTACAGATATTTGAAAGTCCAACATACATCCATACTCCAAAGGACAAGAGAAAGAAGTTGGATTCCGTAGTTATGAAGGGAATATTCGTTGGATATAGTTTCTCCTCAAAAGAATATAGAATATACATTATGGAAGGAACACATATTGAAGTAAGCAGGGATGTCATATTCTATGAAAATCAAGCCTACAAAAAATCAAAGGATATTCGTATTGATTCTGATGACGAAGAAGTTCAAATATTTGAAGAAGAAGAAGACCATCATGAAAAACCTACTCCAAATCATGAAGAAGAAGAAGGACAAAGTGAGCCTATTCAATATATGATAATCCCAACTAAAAGGAAAAGGCCAAATTGGTTAAAAGGTACATTAGAATATGTTAATGGACATGAATCTGCGAAAGGAGCCTTCAGAGAAAGTAAAAGGCCAAAGATATATTCTAGTTATGTTGCATATATGACGAAGTTAATTGAAGCTTAACTATCTACATTCAAGGAAGTTTCTCATCAAGAGGTTTGGAAGAAACCGATGCAGGAAGAATATCAATCCATTATCAAGAATGGGGTTTGGGAAATCGTTCCTAGATCTAGTGACAAATTGGTTGTCACCTTCAAATGGATCTATAGGATGAAATCTGGTGTTTATAGAAGTATAAACAAGTACAAAGCTAGATTTGTTGCAAGGGGTTTGTCTCAAAAGGAAGGCATTGATTATGAAGAAACCTTTTACACCCAAAACAAGGTACACTACCGTTAGATATTTGGTTTCATTGGCTGCTACAGTGGGTTGGAACATCCATCAATCGGATGTGAAGACCACATTTCTGAATGAGAGCATCAATGAGGAAGTGTATATCAAACAACTAGAAGGCTTTAAAGTTAATAGCAGGGAATATCATGTTGGTAGACTTAAGAAGGTCCTATATGGGTTGAATCAAGCACCTAGGTCCTGGTATGCAAGAATGGATACCTATCTCTTGAGGGTTGGGTTCATAAAGAGTTCTACTAATCTAAATCTCTACATTGAGGTCATGAATAATAACCCTATCATTATTCTACTATATATGGATGATCTATTCATCACAAGTGTGGAGAAAATAATTCAAGAATGAAAGAAGATGTTGGAAGTTGAATTTGAGATGAAGGATCCAGGACTAATGCACTATTACGTTGGTCTAGAAGTATGGGAAAATCTTGGGGAGATATATTTGGGGCAAGGAAAGTATATCATCAAGTTGTTGCAGAAATTCAGGATGATGGATTCTAAGCCTATCACTACTCATATGATCAACAATCTAAAGAAGTTTAGGGGCTCAGACTCAAGTCTCGTAGATCCTACCTCATATTGTTAGTTGGTGGTCTCCGTAATGTATCTGGTAAATACTAGTCCAGATATATGTTTTGCAGTAAAAATTCTTAGTCGGTTTCAATTGGAGCCTCATCATGATCACTAGATAGCTACCAAACACATTTTTGAGGTATCTTCATGGAAATATACATTACTGCCTAAAGTATGATACTAAGGAATTCAAGCTAATTGGCTTCAAAGATTTTGATTCGGGTGGCAATGAGACCAATGGAAGGAGCACTACTGGAGGATGTTTTAATCTAGGAGCTACTATGATATCATGGATGAGTAGAAAGTAAGATCCCGGTTATTTAATTTATTCTAAGGAAAAATATGTGGCTATATCTGAAGTAGGAAAGGAGGTTGTTTGGTTAAGGAAGATTTTGATAGAACGAATCATATCAACAATAAGTTACACTTTATTAGAAACTTGGTGCAGGATGGGATCGTAAAATTGGAGTATGTCTCGATAGATGAACATGTAGTAGACATACTAACAAAGTCTATTCCTAATAAGAAGTTTGAATATCTAAGAAACATGCTTGGTTTAGAAGATATTGCTAATTGTATTGATGATAAGAGATTGGAATATCTTTGTTGAGGCTTTGTAAGTGAAGCATTTCTTAGGAGGACATCTGGGCTACATTTTGTGTTGATGTCTAGGTTCCAAAGTAGGAAGGGTGGTGCTAGTCGTAGAGCTCCAACCTCAGATACACACCTAGGTCCCTGGGTTGGTGGTTAGCAAGTAATCTTGAGGATATCTAGAGAGGTTGAAATCCTAGGTCCACCTTAGTCCCACTTTGATAGATTTTCCTATTTAGGAATCTAGTCCATACAATTTTGATGCCTAAATTGTTGAGAGACCAATGGATAGATTTCCCTAGTCAGGAATCTAGTCCATGGCATTGTGGTGCTTAAACTCTTCATTGCTCGTATAGTTTGAGATGTTCCATTATATTTTCATATTATGAATACCTCCCTAAGTAAGAGGGATTATTGAAGAATTTAACAAGGTTCTATCTTCATAAATGTATTTGAGTCATTATGTAATGTACTTATTAAAAGAATATATATATATATTAAAAGAATGTTATAGTGAAAATGCTAATATCACTTCTTTAATAGCTACGAAATATATTTTGAAGCCCATTTCCTTTCATGCACATATATTAAAAAACTCTATTTTTAGAGCTATGGTATTCAATCTACCCAAATCATAAGCATTACCTTTGGTTATTAGAGAGTAAACCTCAACATTCTAAATGTAAACTAGGTAAGTGAACCCATAAGGAGACCTCTACTAATACTTTTATGTGTATATTAAAACTAGAGCCTAGTAACTTCATTAAGAGGACCATCCCCTTCATGAAACAAAACATTTAATTAAACGTTTATGTCTATCCTTATTTGTACAACAAATTTTAATAGAAGTATCTATCCTTCTTTGGTTTTCAATAGATGTTATTCCACTAGATTAGGGATTTTTTGTTGGCCAAATTCCTATGAATTTCCCTATAATTTCATGATATTTTCATTTATTGAGTATCCATAAAAAAATGTATCTATAACATTGCTTGAAATGGTAGAAGATAATTGAACTAGCTTAGATTAGTTTCAATGTGAGTTTGTGAGGTTGAACTAATTTTACATTTAGAAGGAGGTTTTGCATACTTCATCCGTTAGTGAGAGAGTTTAAAAAAGGTATTATTATGATTCATATGAAAAGTTGGTAACATTGGGACTATCACATACTACCAAATAATGGGAAAAATATATATCCCTAAGGCTAAAGCACATTCTTCCCAATGTTTTTTGGCCAAACAAAGCTAGTCTCATTTATAGGAGATTCAAAAACACCTTTTTTATTTAGAATACATGGAATAAACCTTGACCTTTGGCCTAGATAAATTGTTCATATAGTTTGAATTTGAAATGGTATATGATTTCATTGCTAGTGGCCCTTAATTTTAGCTATTCTCAAAGACTTGGTGTTTGGGCCTTCCTATCTAGCTAGTGTGGAAACCTTATTTATGGGAACCTCACCGTATCTATCAATCAATAGTTATAAACTAAAGGACATTGGATTTTTCAAGGTTGTTAACAATGGATGACCCCATTAGTGCAGACATTATTATTTTTTTATTTGTAGGCACTATGGTATCTTCTGAGCTCCAAGTTTAACTTCAAATATATTTGAGGGATGCCTTTCCCTATGTCATATGTTGGTGATCTATTGAATTGGAATCCAGGTAATAATTATTTTCTAACTATTGTAGAGGATAAACAATCCTGAGATCATACCATTAGATATTGAAGGTGTTTCTACTACATCTAACCATAACATCTAGGGTAACAAGTTGTAAATGCTACAAGAAGAGCTAGCACCATACACTTGAGTTCCTCTCATCCTGGTAATAGAATTAGATTCAACTAGGCTAGATTTAAAAAATTTTGGGTATTATTTTTCTTTCATGCCTCTCTAGAGGTCCTTGATGAATTCATTGTCTAGTGAGTAAAAAAATATTAATAAATGAATCACCAAACCTATAACTAGGTTAGCCAAAATTCCAATCATACACCAACGTATGGGTAGTGGCCCATCTGTGCTCTTCCTCCCATTTGGTTCCACACCATAAACACTATAATTTCCTTAAGAACATCGTTTGGAACTTTCTCTAGGTTAAATATGATTAACAACTTAGATTCTATTGGGTCAACTAGGATTTATATTAAAAGTTTGGTGGACTTGGTATTATTAAGAAATCTAAGTTCAAACACAAAATATTATGCTCAGTGGATAAATTAAGTGGTGGAAGGTAATGAAGCCTAAAAGGTTTTTTTTTAATATATTCCTTAATTTAATGGTTATTATGAGTAAATTATGTTTGGAAAGGAATTTATCTTGAAAATTATTGGTTATTCCTTATGATGTTAAATTTCAGGCACACTATTATGTAGAGAATTTGGAAGACTCAAGAATTAATCAAACCCTTCTTGGCTTGGAAAGTGTCTCCCTTTTGAATGATATCTCTTTCAATTATCAACTCTCATGGTGCTGTCCATTAATTCTTTTTTAACGTAAATCATTTTATGAATCCTAATTCTTAGCCTTGAGACTATATAGATGAAGTTTCTAGATTTCCTAAACAAAAGGTGATTTCCATGAACATATCTCAAACTCTGATTTTCTCCAGCTAATGTAAAAAAAGATAATTATGGAGCATATTTAGAGACTCATTCCTAATTACATAATATTTAGACTTTGGGTGTCCAACTCTAAGAGATAGGTGGGTGGGGTAGATAACGGGTGTGGTTGTTACATTGCATAGGTATAAGTCAACCATTATGCACAATTTCTTTTGCTTAAAGCCTATTTTGGAAGGAGAATAAAATCCAATCAACAAGAACTTCTGTCCTAGATACATTGTTCTTCAAGTTCGAATTTGAAAAGCTATAATACTAAATTGAGTGGCCCTTTATTTTGTCTATACTCAAAGACTTGGGGTTTGGTCCTTCCTTTAATGCTAGTGTGGAAAACCTATTTGTGTACACCTCACCTATCTATCAATCAATACTTATAAAATAGATGATATTGTATTTCCCAACGGTGTTGATAATGACTTATTATTAGTGCCAAAATTATTTTTTTTTGTATTTGTAGGCACTATGATATCTTATTAGCCCCAAATTACACTTCAAATATATTTGATGGATTCCTTTCTATATGTAATATGTTGGCTAGCTAGTTAATTAGAATTTAACTAATAATTTCTTTATAACTATTGTACAGAATAAACAATATTGGGATCATACCATGGAATATTTGAATATGTTGGTACTACCTCTAGCTGTGACATCTAGTGGGCCAAGATGACAATACTAAAAGGAGAGATAGTACCATATTCTTGAGTGGCTCTCATCCTAGTAATGAGATTATATTCAACTAGGTTAGATTTCAAAATTGTTAGGCATTCTATTTTCTTTCTATGTATTTATAGGTTCCTTAGGAAGTGGTTGTATAGTAAGTGAGAATAAGATTAATAAATGGATCACAAAACCTATAAGTAGGGTAGCCAAAATTCCAATTACAAAAAGAAGTGTGGGTAGTGGCCCATATATTATTTTCCTCCCATTTGGTTCCATAGATCACACATACTACAATTTCCTTGAGAATGTTGTGTGAAACTTTCTCTAAGTCAAATATGATTAACAACATAGGTTCGATTTGACCCATTGGGATTTATGTTAAAGTTTGGTGGAATAGATATTGTTATTAAATCTACGTTCAAACAAAATGTATTTGTGTTAAGTGGTGGAAAAAAAATAAAAAATCCTAAAAGGTGTTATTTTTTATTGCTTATGTGAATGGTTATTATGAAGAATATATGTGTAGTAAGGCATTTATCTCCAAAATTATTGGTTACTAGTTACTCCTTCCTAGGTTAAATTTTAAGCACATATATTATTTAGAGAATTTGGACGAATTGGGAAATAATCAAACCATTTTTGGCTTAGATATTGTGTCCATTCAAAATTATCTCCCTTTCAATTATCAATTCTCATGATGATCTCGATAAATTTATTTGCAAGTAAAACATTAGATGAGTCCTACTAATTCATAACTTAGGTCTATTTAAACAATGCATCTACTCAACTAATGTTTTATGTGATTTCCTAAACTAAAGACAAGTTCCATGGACATATCTCAAATTTCAATTTGCTAGAAAATATAGAAAATGATAATTATGGACCATATGCAGAAAATATAATGATCTGACCTTTGAATCCAATCACTATGAACACTCATTTTTTTCCCATAGAATTAATGATGTTGGATTCATTGACATCTTCTTATGCTTGCAATTGGCTTCAACATAAAGATTTGATGGAAGAAACGAACCAAGTGAGTATATGTGAGTTGATGTTTTTAGTCTGAATTCAAACATTCATTCATTCTATGGTGGTCTAAAACACTTTCCAAACCTAAGAAAATTGGTTGTAACACACCCTTCCACCCCTTTGTACTCTCTTGGGTTGTGGAAGGTGTTACTTTTGAATTAACCCAACCCTAAAAGTTTATTATGAGGATGGGGTTACAAAATACAGTTTTTTCCAACCTTATCAAAATCCAAAATAAATGCCTACATCACGTTCAACTCATCGAAAGATTTATGGCGATATAAACTTTATCTCAATCCAAATCTCATATTGAAAGTTATGCCCATTTGAATTTTAACCCATTAAAAATTTCCACGTCAGAGAGGCACTCACACATGGCACCCCTGCATGAATAAAATGGATCTTCCATGTCACCTATGGTATTACATGGTGTTTCCACGTGTCATTTAGGAAATAATCCACTTGGTCCTCCAAGATGGTCGTTCCTACCCGCCATGTGTCACGTAGACAACGTGCCAAGTTAGTAGTCTAGCAACATTTTTATCACCTAAAAAGTGATCACCTAGCCATTTGCCACTAGGTTGATCAAAATACACCATGTGGTATGAATTTTTCACATTAAAACCCACTTTCATCTTCCTAAATTAGTGAATCTATGTGTTTTTAGTTTTTGATCTCTATTGCGGGTGTTTTCTAACTATTTATTTGTAGGTTTGAATACCTTTGTTTTACATTGGGATATAGGGTTTCATTCAACGCTATTTTTTTGCTCTCTTGTGGTCCCCTATGGAAAGAAAACAACAAGTGGGAGAATTTTGGGTTGTGTTATATTCTTTCCGCAAAGTTAACAGGGGGTTTGAAGGGCACCCGTAACCCCACTTTATGGGGTCCGAGGCAGTGCCCCAAAAATTTTTGGTTTTGGGCCCTATGTTAGGTTGGGCGGACCCACCTATGGTTTTGTGCATGATTTTCGCACATGTATTTTGGACGCAATGGTTTTCAGTCCATGGTATTGGATGCGATCGTTTTCAGTCCCTGGTATTGGATGCTTCAACATGTATAAATATGTATTATAACATTGAAAGGAACATAATGAAAAATCAAGCTAGTAGCCCCAGTTTTGGGATCTAGAGGAAAATCTCTGTGTATATGTGTTTTATGTGTTATGATCTTGCATTGTTTATTTTCCGTGTTTTAGAATTCGTATGTAGGTAATTTTTGTACGGGGTTAAAACATACAGGAACACCATAGAAAATAGGATTTTTGTGGTATATTCATTGATAGCATAGTGGGAAATATAGGTCCACGCAAGTGAAGTAGTGGAATTAGGATGGGGAGAGTGCAGGTAGTTGGATATTTCTTCAAGCTCAGTATGGAAATTTGGGAGTGATGATACAAAATAGGATGGTTAGAGGTTTGTTGGGTTGGGATGTGTAGGAATGTTATCATCAAAAGTAGGGAAGGAAGGTCATGGTTCATGACAGGAGGGGGTAATGTGATATACGAGAGAAGACATATCAGTAGGGTGAGTTGAAAAGGCAGATATTACAACTTGGTATAGATGGGCATCCTTGTAGTAGGGATCATTAGCCAGTTTGTACTATAAATATGCAAGAACTCATGTCCTACTAACAATGAAATCATATGTTTTGGGTCATATCCATGTCTAGTAACAACGACGATGTCCAATTCAGAAACCAAGCCTGGAAAAATATTGGCGATCATAGTGATTTCTTGGGGGAAACAAATAGTATGACCAATGTATTTGTATTACCCACCTCTCGCATGGTTGACTTGGAAGAGTGAGCTGACACATGATATGAGCATTTCCTTTATTTATGTTAGGAAAGCAATGACAAATGATTAGTTTCCAGGGTCCATGTTGTTTAGAAGTGAGAAGCGGTGGGTGGATTTTGTAGTTGCACATGGGGAGAAACATAGGTTACCATGTACGAATTTCATTTTCATATTTGGGTATGATTCTTTGCATATGGAGTAAACATGCAAGGGAGAGAGGTCATCTATCCTTTAACAAAATTGGTTATGTGCATGGTTAAGGGCAGGGTCGAGAAAAATATGGGGATGGGAGGGTAAAGGGGGATGAGTCGATGGTGGGGTGTGCAATGTATATGGGGAAGAAGTGCCAGCGAATGTAGAATGCTTAAGGGTAGGTACAATCAGAGCAGGGAATGTGAAAGGACATGGTTTCCAAGTAAACCTTCGAGTTGTTAGGGAAGAGAAAATTTACACGGGCGTACACCCAGAAATGTTTGGGTGTTTAAATCAACTTTATATTTGAGTCACCTATGTTTGTTGGAGGTGTCTTTATTCTATGCATAAAGGAGTCTCTTGTGAAAATTTCTTGAGGGGTTTGCTAAATATGTTGGCATGTCCATCCTGATACAAATATGGGGACACAATTATTAGTGAATATAGGAGATGCGAAATAGTAGTCTTGATTGCAAAGACAAAGTACATAGCCCCCAAAACCAAGAACTTCACTATTGGATATATTTTCAAAATAATGGCTTTTATATTATAAAGTAGATGTGTCTTTTGATAAAGTGGTTCCATTTAATTGGTTAGAAAAACCCTTTTATAATAGAGTTTATGTTTCTTTCACATTACTCACCAATGTTGTGCCATTGAAAATTTGTTGTTGAAATCAGTCTTCCTTCAGCAAAGTATTTTTGTGGTGAACGATAACTTTTTATCATTGATTTACCAAATTGATTTAAGGTAAGGAAACACCAATAGTTTATAAAAATCCAGTGTTTGTATTTAGTTGCAGAAAGCACACTTTAGAAGGATGCAAACATTCTATTTTGTTTACAAGGAAGAAAAGAAGAATCATATATACTCCATGTAAAGGTAAAAGGTGGAGAATTATGCAAAAGTGGAAGTTACAACATGTAACATAGACTATATATACATAAATGAGAGAAGTACAATGATGAAGTGAAGAGAATAAGAGGGCGGCAAGGGTTGAAACGAAAATGAATAGAAAAACATATCGAGGTTATTGTTTAGACGTCTCCGCGACATGGGGAAAATAAAATGAGTTTCAAAGTTGGCGAACAAATGAAGTAGTAGACAATGTTTTGATATCCTTTAGGAGACTGATACATGTAGAGCCATAGTTGATTTCCTTTGAATTTATTAGCACAAACTTCAAATGGTCGACACCATCAAAGCTATCTATTTTCACAGATAGTGTGAAGAGGAAACGACAACATGAAACCCTTGCACGAAGCTTGTGGATAGAAATACGATCACAAGAGATTATGAACAAGTCCTTTTCTTGGACACCCATGAGTTTAGTTGCACCATCATCAAAAGTAGTAATATTTTCTAGTAGGCCTATGTGGTCATGCATTTGAAATTTTAGCACATGATGGTACTGACATTTCAGGAAGTCCCCACCACATTTTGTGCAGTGCCGTATTCCATTTGATTAGTTGACAACCTTTTTCATGCATTGCATGCCATCAGATGAGAGAGGGAATGCAATTAAGTAGAAATATTTCATATCAATAGAGGTGATGGTTCCACGAAAAAATAACCATGTTGCTTTTCCAGCGGGATGCGAGTCTATGAGGTCGAAAATTGTATGTTGTGAGTGGCACCACTTTGAAGACCCCACAAATTTTCTACTTAATGATGGTGAATAGGCAAAGAGACCTCTTTGATTAGACCATGGCTAGAGCTTCTCAGTCTCTTGAATGTTGGGTTTGAGCACAACGCTAGTGGTAGAGATAGTCTTAACAGTTCTTCCATTAAATTTGGCTATGCGACCACCTTTGATTGCAAGCGCAATCGAAGCACTAGAAGAGGCAAGTTCAACAAGTTGCTTGTCTATAGTATCACAATGCTACCTCCATAGGATGACGTCGATACTATACCTAGACATGTCTTCCAAGCTCAGATTTTTTCTAGGTGTTTCAGAGCCATCTCTTCAGAGAATGGTGGAAGTTGGAGAAGTGGACCTAGCAATGCCAATGATGTTGACAATTGAACTGAGGTTTGCAGATCTAATTTCATCCATAGATTTAAAAATCGAAACAATGGAGAGGAATTGTCGAAAAATCATCTAGGGAAGTTTCAACAGTGGAAGTTACAGAGAGCGAGACTTCCCATTTTCTATTGGGATGGTTGTAATCTGTGTTTGTTGGTTTTACTTTGCCATTTCAAACCATGTAAATTTGCCTAATTTGGACAAGGTCATGCAAGGAATCTACCAGAACACTAAAGGCCGAGATGGATTGCGCCATTGGTAGAATCAACGAGGTAAATAATAAATATCTTTCTAGATGCTTGAGCATTGTTGTATTTGCAAAAAACTATTTTTCCAAGGACCCTACCCTAGATCAACCATTGTTTACAGAGGGGCTTAGAACCATGAATGTAATGGAAAAAAATAGAGTAGAGGAAAATTGAGTTGATGATGAAGGAGAAGCCTATGTTGAAGGAACAATATACGAGGCGGGGTCGTGTAACATTGAAGAGCTTGGTTGGTATGTGGACAGTTGTACAATTTGAAGAAGGTTCGGGTTCCAAGTCAAAGGTGCATGACGTTCAGGAAATTTGAGTTCAATAACTTGGAGAGTCATGAAAAGAAGGAAAGAAAGAAAAAAACAATGTGACATTAGTTAGAGTGACAGTAGCGTAGAGAGTGAAGGAACACAAAAACATGATGGATATGGTTACCAATGAACATATGAATAGTTTTGAAAAAAAGTGCAAGTGACTTGCTTGAGAATGAAAATCAACCCTAATTGGAGGGCACTGGAGACAAAATGGCCATTGCAAGCAGACAAAAGCAAAGTTCTGTGCTGAGAGGTACTATCGAAGAAGTAAATTTGGTAGCATTGGGATGTAGTCTTTGTGGAAGAAAGAAGGGCGAGTTCAACTATTTGGAGTGCCAGTTGGATCCCTGTAGAGCTAGACAACAACAAAGTGATGGTATTCGTTGTCAATGTAACTTCCGTGATGAGGAAAAAAGGAGGTGTCCTGAAATCTGAAAGCACATGAAATTTTGTGAACATTGGAAAAGAAACAGAAATAAATCAACAAGCACAAATGAAAGAAGAATGATTCACAATTTAGATTTCCACCAACAGTGAAAGGTAACATACAAGAAAGTTTGAAATGTCTAAGCATAGAAAGTTGGATCTCTATATATGATGTTTTAGAAACTCTACAGGCAAGTGTTTTGCACATCGTGACTATGCATATATTATATTAAGCTATATATATAGTATGAAAATGTTGATACTTTTCATTTGAGTGTACAAGGCGATATGGTTAGTGAGTTTTTGATTCACCTTCTTGTGAATGAAATTTCGGGACAATTATCTAGTTGAAGGAAGCAACACAATGTGCTGTAGCAACAATAAGAGAAATACCAAGAGACCAACAATAGTGCAACAACAACAACATAAACTGCAACTCGAAGAAGTAGTGTAGTGTGAGGTGAAGAGGATAAATAAAGCACACGCCCATCTACCAACTAAGCAGAGGGAGAAGTAAATGAGAGTAAGGACATGTCACATAGATCACGGGGATACAAATGATAGAGATAATGAGAGAGATGCTCGTCCAAGTTAGAGTAAAGTGAGAATAAATGCACATAGTCGGGTCATTAATTAAATTATTGAATAGAAGAGGCCTCGACACAAATACGCGTCGATAGGTTTGAAACCTTAATCAAAGGAAAATGTGACATACTTATTAAGTATATACAGGAGTTTCCAGGCTTTGAAAATTTGGCACGAGAAGAATCCTTTTGGAAATCTTGGAGGCGAAAACTCTGATCCAACATATCAATGTGGTTCATTTCAATAAAGGCATATCATAAAGTGGCCAAGGCATAATACATATCAAATTTGTGTGAGCGAGAACAAAGTGAAAATAAACATAGATAGTCGGTCCATTGATTAGATTAATGAATGGAATAACTGCGAAGACCAAGATGTTGTATAGGTTTTAAGTTAATAGTTAAACAATGTGGTATATTGATTAAACATATATCAAATTTTTCGCGTATTGGAACCTTGACATCAGAATAAATATTTTGGAAATCACTGAAAGAAAAGTCTAACTCATCCTATTAATGTGGTTTCTCACAAGGGCATAAAACATATGATCTTCGTACGAGGGAGAATAAAACGACTGTAAATGCACATAGTTAGTTAATCAAGATTAGTTAAAGAATAAAATAGATAGCGAAAGAAATATGTGTGCATAGACAATGGATCTTATCATAGCTCGTATTCCAAAAGTTGTGATAAGGGGCGGATGCAATTTTACATTTAAGTTTGATATCATAAAACAACCGGGTCTGGATATTGGTGGTTGGAGGTCCATAACAAAATTCAGAATTTCAGAATTTAGATATTTGGTTATTATTATATAGGACCGATGTTATATGTATCATAAATTTCTAAAATAATTCCTACGATGTTATAACTCTGATATAACTCTACCACATTCGCTATGCCATTAAATTATTTTCACTTACTATATCGAGTTCGGAACATAATCGACAATCGAAGGATTAAGCCATATCGACGATTTAACAAATGTGGCATTTCAAAATTTTTGATATGACAGTGGATGCGATCTTCTGATTTCCCTCCATGTAATCGGAGGTCCATATCGCATATCAACAATTGACGAATTAAAGGGGTGACAACTTTCAAATTTTGCAATATAAAATTATCAAGAATGTTAAACCACGAGGGAGAAATAATGACAGATTTTTATTGCATAACTAGACATGGACGTGCCTTTTCTCTCTCTTCCAAATGGATGTGTGGTGCAATATGATTGGTTCCAATAAGGGACACGTGGTGGACAAAGATTGTTTCCAATAAGCCACATGGCATATGATTTCAGCATGGCACAGTAGGATGATGGACACATTGCAGGAAGTTTTAGCATTTTTCAGGGCCTAAGGGGGGAAACATGGTGACATGTGTCACCAATTACAAGGTTCCATGTTGAACTGAATGACGTAATAGACCAGAGATCGCCATTCAGATGTTGAGTCATGTTGTTGCATGAAAGTAAAATCTTGGATTGAAATACTTTAAATAAGGGGCTCCAATATGGGTGCTCGCCCACGATCAGAAAGAAGGAAAGGCACGAGGCTGAGAACCAAGGGTGATCACAATCACTGATCAGATATCGATGCTTTGCAACACGTGCGATTTCAAAAGTTTCAATAGAGGGGCTCTGGTATTGGGTTGGCGCATGATTATTAAGACTCAAAGAACCTTAGGCTTAAAGCATTTAACAAAGGAAAATAATTCCCATTGTGATATGCGATATTGTCAAAGCATATTGGTGGTTGGAGGTCCATAGCATAGTTTGGAGTTTAGATATTTGGTTATTATTGTATAGGACCGATGTTATATGTATCATAAATTTCTAAAAGAATTCCTGCGATGTTATAACTCCGATATAAATCTAGAAGATTCACTATTCCATTAAACTATTTTCGATTATTATATCGGGTCTGGAACCAAATCGACAATCAAACGATTGGGTCATATCGATGATTTAACATATGTGGCATTTGAAAAACTTTGATATGATAGTGGATGTGATATTCTGATTACCCTGCTTGTAGTTGGAGGTCCATATTGCATATCGGCAATCGACGAATTAGGGGGTTGACAAATTTCAAATTTTCTAATATAAAAGTACCAAGACTGTTAAACAATTGGGGAAACGATGAAACAAAATAATGAAGGAATTTCATTGCAAAACGAGACATGGATGTGTCTTTTCTCTCTCTTCCAAATGGATGTGTGGCACAATATGATTTGTTTCGATAAGGGACACGTGGTGGACAGAGATTGGTTTCAATAAAGCCACATGGCATGGCAGGACGATGGACACGTGGCAGGCAGTTTCGACATTTTAAGGGCCTAAGGAGAGCAAAAAAGGGTGACACATGTCACCAATTACAAGGTGCCAGATGGTACTAAATGACGTAATAGGCCGGAGATCGGCGTTCAGAGATTGAGGCATGTTGGTGCATGAAAGTAAAATCTTGGAATGAAATCCTCTGATTAAGGGACTCCAATATGGGGGCTGCCCACGGTAACAAAGAAGGAAATATGTGAGCCTGATTAACTAATCACAATCTCAATGAAATGAAATAAAATTATTGATATATATATAATTAAAAATCATTTAATTTTGGGTCAAATTAAAATTATCTGAGAGTCAACCTATATGGAATGGTTATACTATGCTAGCAGCATAATAATAACCCAAAAAATTTATGTTTACATACTTTCATGTTTTATTTATCTTCATTGTATGTTAATAAATAAATATTTTATTTTTATTTTAAATTTGGAAAAAAATCCTTTTCCAACAATAATTTAAATGGGTTGAATAATAATTATCAATCTGTATAATTTATTGTATATAAATATTTTTTTATATTTTAAAATAATTTTTTAATAAAATTTACATATATATCAAAATAAAAAATTAAAATTTATCATCAAAAAACAGTATGGAATAAACACACATTCCCTTTATACAAAATTATGATATATTTATATATAAGATTATAGAATTGAATTATGAATAATCTGAAGAAGAATATGCTAAATGAGATTATGCTTTGTTCTTGTTTACTTAGGGTTATATTATGCATATGATTTGTTATTATTGATAATGCACAAAGGCAATTTTTAAAAACATATTAAATGGTTTAACTATATTTTGTAGTGAATTTAAAATGAAAATGAAAATATAATGAATTTCTGTGATGATAACATGTACTAGTGATTGAAATATAAATATCACATTTAGAGGTGGTAAATTCGATGTAGTTTTTCCTTGGTGTTTCATTTTATTCTAGTTATAATTGGAACTATTTTGTGGATAAATAAGTAATAATGGCAATGCACATCTTCTTATTTTATGGAAAAAAATGAAGAATATAGTTGTTGTATTGGAATTCGAGGACACTGTTTTTCAAAACATTTTATTTGTATTATAATTTTATTTAGAATTTGAATTTCATAAAGAAAATTAGAAGAAAGTTGAAAGCGGTTGGTATTAAAGGAAATTTGAGATCTAAAATGGATCTCTAAACACATTTCTTTCAAAAAAAATATTTAATAAATTCATTTCTCAACCAATAAAATTTAGGATAATAATAACTAGTCTAAGAAATAATAATTTTATACATTTTTAATTTATTTCTTTATAAGTTTTAAAATGTTAAAGTGCAAAATTATTATATATAAAATTAATTTTTACACCTAACATACCTAAACAGATAATAATAAACATAATTAAAAAACTAAAAATACATGAAAATTATATTTATTTTATCTCATACAAACAAATATATAAAATAAAGATTCACATGTTTTTTCCTATATTTTATTTAATAACAATTTTATTAAAACTATTAAATCTAAATGATTGTGATATCTAACTTTAGATGTGATGAATAAGTACATTAAATATTTTTATTACAGCTCTAAGGAATGAATTGAAAAAAATATTTGAAAATTGTTATTACCTTTTTGTACATTAACAATTCTCCGTTGGAACTTTATTATCTTCCTTACCCTATGCATTTTAGAATTTTATTATATTCTTTATCGGAAGAACAGGGAGTTAAAATGCAATTCCCTTATTGTATGATGTCCGTAGAAACATATACATGTTCTAAGTTTAAAGCAAAAACATTGTACAGACTTATCAGATATATTATCAAAATAAAGCATGTGAATATGAATATAGTAGTGAAAGAGAAGATAATATCAAGATAAGGGTCGGTGTTATGACCAAATGAAATGAATTAAAATATAGAAATTAAAAAATTAAAACATGCAAACTAAAAAAGGTATGATAAATGAATAATTGTTTATTTAAAATTGAGTAAAGAATTTATTAATATGGGAGGCTGCTATGGTGAGAAATAATAAGAAAACAAGATTCTATTCACATGAGATCGATGTTGCCATGAAACTTAGGTTTAAAGATGGGATATGATAGGTAAGTCACGTTTTGAAACAACAAGGTGTGTAAGTTTAACCAGGTTTATATATAAATTTATATCTTTTTCAATTTTAAATATGAAAATAAATATTTATGATTTAAATTTAAATTTAAATAGTGTATATTATTGAGCATTCACATTAAAATTTTATTTACAAGTATATAAAATCCCATACATATATATATAACAATACACCTTATTAAATTTTATATAATGTATATAGTGTTGTATAATTGTAAATTTCCTAAATAAAAAAATAAACTATAAATAAAAATAATAATGTCTCCAATGATAATATGGATACGTTTTAATGCAGCAAAAACATGGCATAAAGACCAAACAGAAAAAGTGAAGCTTTCTACTTTGTTATCTCATATTCATATCCAAAAACCATTATCTTGGCTAGATTTTATATTGAATTTATATTTTAATTTGAATACATTGGGTAATTTAATTTCCACTGAAGGGGATGTATTCATTTAATATACCAGGCTATCAAAACATAACCTTAGTTTCCGTAACAAAACACATATCTTTTTTATATAAAATTATTGATATATTTATATTTCAAACATAAGATTGAATTATGAAAAATGGGGAAGAGGAATACACTAAAGGAAAAGAGATTATGTTTTGTTGTTGTTAACTTAGGATTAACCTATGTATAGATAAAATTTGATAGTGCAAACTATTGATAAATTATGATATTACATATATATAAGAAATGCTGTTTCAAGATAGGGAAAATGATATTACATATATATAAGAAATGCTGTTTCAAGATAGGGAAACTATCTTGTACACACAATTAGTTGGTTGAGAGAATATCTCAACCACACACCAAACTAGGGATATATAGATATAACCACTCCTATATAATAGGAACAAACACCTTCACATGGAAAGTCACAACTGAAACACGTAGGAATTACATTTTCCAACATGCATATGTTTTTCTATTATTAATAATGCATAAGGGAAATTTCTAAAAACATATTAAATGGGTTAACTACATTTTGTAGTTGATTTAAAATGAAAATGAAAATATAATCAATCTTCTTAATGATAACATGTACTAATGATTGAAATATAATTATCACATTTCTAGGTGGAAAATTCTAGGTAGTTCTTTCTTGGCCTTTAATTTGATGCTAGTTATAATTGGAACTAATTTTTGAGAAATAAGTAATAGTGACAATGAACACCCTCTTATTTTATGCAAAAAAATAAAAAATAAAAAATAAAAAATTAATAATATAGTTATTGCATTGGAAAATGAGGAAGCTACTCATTCAAAACATTTGTGTTTGCATTATATTTTTATTTAGAATTTGAATTTCATGATAGTTCTTAAAAAAAGGTTGAAAAATGTTAACATTAGAGGAAATTTGAAGTCTAAAATGGATCTCTAAACAAAATTTCATCCAAAAAATATTTAATGAATTCATTTCTCAAGCAATAAGCAATAAGATTTAGGATGAAAAGAACTATTGCATGAAAACACAAAGTTGGAATGAAACAAAGAAAGCTATTTTTTCATGGGCTTTTCATTTATTTATTTATAAATTTACTAAAAATATAAAATGTAAAAATTTATTAAATACAAAATTAATTTTTACATTTAATCAATACCAGATAAATAAATTTAATAAATATATTAAAAAAATAAACTTTAAATATAAATTAAAAATTGTATATCTTTTATCGTATGAAAAAAATATAAAATAAAGATTCATATTTTTCATATATTTTAGTTTATTTAACCACAATTTTATTAAAACTATCAAATCTAATTACTTATTATATGTGGTATCTATCTTGGAATACAATAAGTATGTGCACTAAATACTTCCAAGATACAATAAGTATGTGCACTAAATGCTTTTATTAAAATTATAAGGAGTGAATTGAAAATATGTGAAAATTGTTGTTACTTTTCTGTACATTCACAATTCTCCGTTCTCAATTTATTATCTTCCTTAACATATGCATTTTAGAACACAATTTTCCTCTAAGAAAACAAATTGTACAGGGGAACAAGGAGTTAAAAATACAATTCTTTTCTTTTATTGTATGATGTCGGTAGAAACATGTACATGTTTTAAGTTAAAAGCAACAACATTGTACAATTTTATTAGATATATTACAAAAATAACGTTGGTGAATATGAATATAATAGTAGTAAAGAAGATAATCTCAATATAATGGTTTGTGTTATGAAAAAATGAAAGTTGAGATGAGAAATAGTGAGAAAATAAGATATGGGTTTCGTATTTAGGGATATGGGATAAAATTGGTACGTCACTTTTTGAAACAAGATGTTTATGTTTTTTATATATACATAAAGAATATAGACATCTTATTCATATATACATATTCCAATTTTAAATAAGAAAAGTAATATATATATATATATATATATATATAGTTTATATTTTATGTACATTATTAAAAATTCAACATTTACATTTCATTCACTGATATATATAAAACCTACTATATATATATATCTTACTATGTATTAGAAAACACGGTACAATATGCTTAGTTGTAAGTTTACAATGACCAAATCACTCTCCATTCTTATGAATTACTTTATATATTTATTTAAATTCACATTATTTTATTAATCCCGAGTTATATCTAATTATAAATATATATGTAAGCCTTTTAGAAAACAAAATTATTTCATTAAAATGATTTTAATGTAAAAATTAAAAACACCAATACTCTCTATTAAATTTTATATAGTATAGTGCAGTCATATATCCAATTATAAATTGTAAATTTCCCAAAATAAACTATTAAATAAAAATGATGTCTCCGATGATAATATGCATATGTTTTGACGCAGCGAAAGCGTTTGCATAAACACCCCATAGAAATTGGGAAGCTTTCTACTTTGTTATATCATATTCATATCCATAAATCATTCGTGAGATTTTTCATTGAATTTATCTGATGAACAAAAGGATGTGTTTTAATTTTGAATACAGTGGGTCGTTTAATTTCCATTGTAAAGTGGTGCATTCATTTGGTATACTGAGCTACCAAAAAATAACCCCAATTGCAAGAACATCAGACTGAAGATGTAACCTGTAATACCTACATCATACCAACATCATACCAGGCGTTCCATATTTCAGTTAAATTTTTTAATTAAAAAATTATATTTCAGTGCACACAAACCCTAATGCCTCTAATGTCTACGCACTTGTTATTAGGGTTCAGTGCACCCAATTAGAGAAAAGAATCTAAACTTTGATCACAAATAACTTGCATAATACTCCAAAATATTGTAAATATTTTATTTACCATAGTTAAAAATGAAAAAAAAAACAAACTCATGGATGATGGTATTATCTGCTATATAAATTGACATTTTATTATTAGTGAATAAAAAAAAAGAAATGATTTCCTAGTCACAGGAATATCATGTAACTTTTGAGGAGAGAAGTTATGTCTTTGAGTGAGCGAGGGGGGAGATTTGGTCTAGAAAGACAATCTCATGGTCGGGTGGATGGCTAACTGCAACTGCAGAGAGCAGAGGTGACTTATTTATTGGAATTGCTTATTGGACAAAAAACCAGGTATGAAGTATTAACCCGGACTTCTTTAATATTTGTATTGAACTAAAGGATTTCTTTTTGTGAACTAGCCTCAACAGAGGGCATTTAATTAATATTTGTGTTGAACGGAAGGATTTAATTTGGTGAGCTAGTCTCATCAGATTTCATTTAAGTGGAGTCGTAGTGAACTTGGTGATTCTATTCACATTTAGGATCATTAGATTATGGAGGGTTAGTAGTAGGGACGAGTCGCTAAAGCTGAGGGTTTATCTTAGCATAGAATCATAATAGTAACCCTCTGTTTCTTTTATCTATTTCAGATTGGTAAACGGGTCTTACATTACCCAACGTAGTGTTATCCACAAGTGTAGGTAACAAAGAAAGAAAAAATATGTGATAAGGAGAGCTTACAGATGTTTAGAAACAGTGCCATGCAATGGGAAACAACCGAAAAGATAATGTCTGAATTAATAACTATGATAAACCAATGCTGTAAGGAAACTATGCACGATATAGATAGCCCTGTGAGGGTAGCAAACTATTCATGCCTTAAATCTCGTTCACACGTTAACATTGGGTGGCATTTGCCGCTTTTCAGAACAAAAGACAACTACTAAAACTAATGTAAATAGAGACTACTGCCCAGCTTGTCTTTCCTATCATTAACAAATGGGGACAGAGCCTACCATGTGCTGTCGCCACGATAGAGCTGTAGTGCCATGGGTTGGCCATCTAAGAACATGGTCTAAGCCTAGTTTAGGCAAGACGGTAACCATTGGGTGCGCCCATGCCATAAACCCTGGCGTTGCAACCTTTAAATGTTGTATTTCAAAAAAACAAAAACGAATAAAGAATCAAACAGAGCATTAGTATGCATGCGACAGTGAGTGGGTCTAAGACCAAATACTAAATACATGGTGTATCCAACAAAGACTGTGTATTATAGAAATGGTAAATAAAGTACATTTTAGAGTGGAGAGCTGGCCGGACCGAGCATCCATGGAAAGAAAACTATACATTTTATCCATCACAAACATGTCCGCAGAGTGAGCGGTCTAAGTACAACAAATAAAGAAAACATCTGTTATCTGAATTGGCCACCAAACAAACATAGTTTACATTTCGACAGTAAGAGAGAACCATGCCATGACATAACTATGCACATTAGTGCTATATAACTATATAAGGAGCACCACAAGGCTAGCTGTAAATTAAGGTTACGGCTGGACGCCCAAATCCCATTAACATAAATAAACAAAGCTATACATATAAAACCAGAGCTCGGAGCTCATGTTCTTCAACCCAAATCTCAACAGGGTCCAAGCCTGAGGGATTACCCTTCGATGACCCTCAATCTATAAGTGAAAAAATTTTCATTTGAGGGCCTTAGCCGGAGAAAATGCTCATACCTGGAATCCTGGACCATGCACAGAGAGGATTGCCTTGGGTAAGAATAGGCGTTCAACCTGCATGCAAATAAGCCAAGAAAAAAAACGCAAAGACAACGTCAGTGTCATGAAACATAAATCACAACAGCGTAGTAGAAGGAAACAAATGCATTTAGTTGAAGGGTTCACCTGAGAAGGGTTGAGCCACCATGTGCAAGACCAGCCCATTTCGGTGCTGCAAGAGACTATCAGACACACCACCAAAACTGCAAATAGTGGAAGCCATGAACGAGTCAAAAGCTCACGCAGTAAACAAGGGCCATGCTTAGCTTTAAAATCAATCAGAACGTTATCACCGCAATAACTATTTACCTGTAAAGAATTGCAGACCCAAATTCACCAGCAACGGAGCCAAGGACTGATAAGTCGGCTCTTAGAGATGCATTGGATAAACCTGACTAGAGTTGGCTCCGCAGCTGCCCATCCAAATGAACTCCGCCATCTAGGAATCGTAGTATAGGTTGGAAACCGCGAGATTACTACCACCGTCGGATAGTGAGGAAAGATCCCCACCATAGATTGAAGCGGGATTACCAAGCAGAAATGAGACCTGTTCATTCTGCTTGCCACGTACAGGACGGGCAGCCAATGTTAATGACATCGTAACCATGCCATGTGAAGGTGGAAAGTAACCATATGTTCTCATGCTGTGTGTGTAGCATATGCATGTCACCCAGGCGGCGAAATAAATGAACTTTATAGCTTCTACGTTGGAACTGAAAAATCCAGTGCCGCATACAAATGTGTGCCAAAGGTGAAATATTAAGGTTTCCATTGATGTATTGAGTGATGTAAATGATTCATGTGATCCGATAAGGTTAATACCATGCCAAAAAAAAATTACCCAAGTCTGGAGTCGTTACAATTGGCATCAGAGCCAGGTTTCCAAAACTGTGGCCTCTATGAAGTATATCTTTATATTTAAAAACAAAACAGTAAACAAGGATAGATAAAAGTAAAATTATTTTATTTCCAGTTCAATTTTGCGAGTTATGTTGTTTAAAAAAAAAAAAATTAGTTAAATCATTAATCCTCCTTCTGTCACTTTCCTTAGGTTAAGTACAGAAAAACAGAAGACTACTAAAATGAGAAGAGCAGACAGTGTCTCACGTAGGTTTCTGGTTGGTCAAGGGCCTGTAATAGGTCCTGAAAATAACCCAGAATTATGGGTACAACTTGGAGAAGAGGCTCGAAATATGAATCTCGCAATACTTGAGACTGTGTAAGAGTTGAAAAATGAAATGGCCCGTCTACGAGAAGATAACGCAAGGTTAACTCTGGAATAGGAAAGGATTATAAAAAGCCTATCTGACAAGCAAAACTAACAACCACTGAATCCAAGTGTTGACCAGCAAAGGGAGTCTGAGGAGCGAAATCACCATATAGGACCCAAGGGGACAGAAGGAATGGAGGAGGAACAAGAGGAACGATCTGATAATGCTTTCGAGTACCACACCTCGAAAAGGCAATGGATAGAGTTGTAAGGGGAATTCCACAAGATCAAACTGCCGCACTTTGATGGAGAATTAGAGGAAGTTGTTGAGGCATGGTTGATCAATATGAATAAATATTTCCAGCTATATGAGTATGACCACAACCTCAAAGCACGGTTGGCTATTTTCCAATTGCAGGGAAAAGCCACCCTGTGGTGGAAAGAAGTTAAAATTGTAAGAGGATTAAGTGAACAAAATATTACCTGGGAAAAATTTCAGAGGTATTTTAAGGAAAGATACTTGACTGAGTGTTTCTATGATGAGAAGGCTATGGAATTCCATGAATTGCAGTTGGGACAACAAACCATGGATGAATTTATTACTCACTTTACTTCATTACTGTGTTACGTGCCTTATATTCAAGAGGAAAAGGCAAAATTACAGAGGTTCATCAGTAGCTTACCCTTGAGCATGAGGGAAAGAATTGAGTTTGACAATCCAAAGACCATGGATGAAGTAATACGTAAAGCCAGGATTTGTTACCAGCAAAGTAAACAAAAGGGAAAAATACTGGGTAAGAAATGGAATGATAAGAGAAGTAGCAAAATGACTATAAATAATAAAGGGAATCGTGGTAGTAGTAACAAGAGTTTCGCCAAGGGATAAAAAACAAAAATTAACAGAAGAATTCACTTAGATCAAAGCCTGCTAATGAGTCTAGAATCAATGAACAACTGGGAAGATGGATAGTGAAGGGATAGCAAGACCTCTGGTGCAATGTTGGGGCTGCAGTGGGCCTCATTACATTAAAAATTCCCCGCAGCGAAAAGGAACCGAATAGGTTTCCCAAATCCACGAAGCATCTATAGTCGGTGATGTAGGACGTAGTCTACCAAGTATTAATGTGGCCCTAGAAGATTGTCATGCAAGTACCAACCAACCATGGTGGAATTCAAAGGTAAAATTTCAAACCTTACTGTAACCGTTTTAATTGACCTTGGAGCCACATTAATCTATATTAGTCCTAGGATTGTGGAGCATTATAAATTGCAACCTATTAAATTTAAAAACCCATGGTTAGTATAGTTGGCTACAAGGGAAAAAAGGCGAGTAATTGCCAAGGTCAATAACTATCCCTTAAATATAGAAGGACAACTAGTGAAGGCAGATTTAAATGTACTTCCTATTGGCTTATATGATGTCTTAATTGGTATGGACTGGTTAGAAAACCACTGGTCCATAGTCAACTATAAAACAAAGACTATCTATTACAAAGATGAGCTTGGAGTAAGGTAAGAGATGCAGGGGATTAAGGACCAATGCAGATTCATCCAATAACTGCCTCTCAGCTAGCAAAATGCATTAGAAAAGGGTGTCATATTTATGCCATTCAGGTGGGTTATGCTGACTCGAAAAATAAAACATCCCTGTTGGAAAACATCCCGATAATTCAAGAATTTTTTGATGTATTTCCGAAGGAGATTCCTGGGCTACCACCTAAAAGGGACATAAACTTTACTATCGAATTAATGCCAAGGGCAGCCCCAGTATCCCGAGCACCTTACAGAATGAGCACACCCGAGTTTACAACAATGAAAATGTAGTTACAGGAACTGCTGGACAAAACCTACATTCGCCCCACTGTGTCACCATGGGTAGCTCTGGTATTGTTCGTTAAGAAAAAGGATGGGACCCTTTGTAAATATTTTATTTACCATAGTTAAAAAGGAAAAAAAAAAGCAAACTAATGGATGATGGTATTATCTGCTATATAAGTTGACATTTTATTATTAGTGAATAAAAAAAAAGAAATGATTTCCTAGTCACGGGAGTATCATGTTATTTCTGAGGAGGGAAGTTATGTTTTCTTTTTTAGAGAAAAACAGTTGCAAACCCTAACTGCCCCCCCCCCCCCCCCCCCCCCCCACCACCATGACTGGCTTCCGAGGATAAAGAAGGAAAGGGGGAGAACTGTGCTCTAGGGGACAGACAATGAGTAAGGGAGAAGAAGCTTACCAAGTCTGGTGATGATCAGATGGCAAGGGCGCAGAGCGCAAGCAATTGTCAAAGACTGTTTGTCTTTGAGTGAGCCAGGGGGGAGATTTGGTCTCGAAGGAAAATCTCATGGTCGGGTGGATGGTTAACTGCAGAGAGTAGAGGTGACTTATTTCTTGGAATTTCTTATTGGATAGAAAACCAAGTATGTATTGAACTGAAGGATTTCTTTCTCTGAACTAGCCTCAACAGAGGGCATTCAATTAATATTTTTGTTGAATGGAAGGATTTAATTCGGTGAGCTAGTCTCATCAGATTTCATTTAACTGGAGTCACAGTGAACTTGGTGATTCTATACACATTTAGGATCATTAGATTATGGAGGGTTAGTAGTAGGGATGAGTTGCTAAAGTTGAGCGTTTATCTTAGCATAGAATCATAATAGTAACCCTCTATTTCTTTTATCTATTTTAAATTGGTAAATGAGTCTTGCATTACCCAAGGTAGTGTTATCCACAAGTGTAGGTAACAGACAAAGAAAAACTCTATGATAAGGAGAGCTTACAGATGTTTAGAAACAGTACCATGCAATGGGAAAGAACCAAAAAGAGACTGTTTGAATTAATAACTATGATAAACCAATGCTGTAAGGAAACTGTGCACAATATAGACAAACCTGTGAGGGTAGAAAACTATTCATGCCTTAAAGCTCATTCACATGTTAACATTGGGTGGCATTTGCCGCTTTTCAGAACAAAATACAACTACTACAATTAATGTAAACAGAGACTACTACCAAGCCTGTCTTTCTTATCATTAACAAATGGGGATAGATCCTACCGTGCGCTGTCGCCGTGACAGAGCTGTAGTGCCATGGGTTGGCCATCTAAGAACAGGGCCTAAGCCTATTTTAGGCAAGACAGTAACCATTGGGTGCGCCCAGGCCATAAACCCTGGCGTTGCAACCATTAAATGTTGTATTTCGAAAAAACAAAAACGAGTAAAGAATCAAACAGAGCATCAGTATGCATGCGACAATGAGCAGGTGTAAGACCAAATACTAAATACATGGTGTATCCAACAAAGACTGCATATTATAGAAATGGTAAATAAATTACATTTTAGAGTCGAGAGCTGGTCGGACCAAGCATCCATGGAAAGGAAACTATACATTTTATCCATCACAAACATGTTCATAGAGCAAGCGGTCTAAGTACAACAAATAAATAAAACATTTGTTATCTGAATTGGCCACCAAACTAACATAGTTTACATTTTGACGGCAAGAGAGAACCATGCCGTGACATAACTACACACAACAGTGCTATATAACTATATAAGGAACACCACAAGGGCCGAGCCGTAAATTAAGGTTACGACTGGACACCCAAATCCCATTAACATAAATAAACAAAGCTATACATATAAAACCAGAGCTCAGAGCTCATGTTCTTCAACCCAAATCTCAACAAGGTCCAATCCTAAGGGATTACCCTTTGATGACCCTGAATCTATAAGTGAAAAACTCTTCATTTGAGGGCCTTGGCTGGAGAAAATGCTCATACTTGGAACTCTGGACCATGCACAGAGAGGGTTTCCTTGGGTAAGAATAGACATCCAACCTGCATGCAAATAATCCAAGAAAAAAAAATCCAAAGACAACGTCAGTGTCATGAAACATAAATCGCAACAACGTAGTAGAAGGAAACAACTGCATTTAGTTGAAGGGTTTACCTGAGAAGGGTTGAGCCGCCATGTGCAAGACCAACCCATTTCAGTGCTGCAAGAGACTATCAGACACACAACCAAAACTGCAAATAGTGGAAGCCATGAACGATTCAAGAGCTCATGCAGTAAACAAGGGCCATGCTCAGCTTTAAAATCAATCAGAACGTTATCACCGCAATTTACCTGTAAAGAATTGCAGACCCAAATTCGCCAACGACGGAGCCAAGGATTGATAAGTTGGCTCTTAGAGCTACATTGGATAAACCTTACCAGAGTTGACTCCACAAGGAGCTGCCCATCCAAATGAACTCTGCCATCCGAGACCCGTAGTATAGGTTGGAAACCGCGAGATTACTACCAATGTAGGAGAGTGAGGAAAGATCCCCACCATAGATTGAAGCGGGATTACCAAGAAGCGATGGGACCTGTTCTTTCTGCTAGCCACGTACAGGACAGGAAGCCGATGTTAATGACACTGTAACCACGGCACGTGAAGGTGGAAAGTTACCATATGTTCTCATGTTGCATAGACAACATATGCATGTCACCCAAGTGGCGAAATAAATGAACTTTATAGCTTCTATGTTGGAACTGAAAAATCCAGTGCCGCATACAAATGTGTGCCAAAGGTGAAACATTAAGGTTTCTATTGATGTATTGAGTGATGTACATGAGTTATGTGATCTGATAAGGTTAATACCATGCCGAAATTTTTTTACCCAGGTCTTGTGTCATTACAACTTGGTTTTTTCGGGTTCGTTTAAGAAACACCCATAGCCAGATCTAGTTCTTGGGGACGAGAACCCAACACGAGTTTGTGAACTCCACCCTGAGTTCACAAACCCATACACAACATGAGATCAATTTGATAATTACATAAAACAATAATAATTTTGAAGGGGATGGAAAAATATAAATATATAAAAATATATGTGCTTATCTTACAAACAATAAGAAATTTAGAGTGAAATGCACATAATGATATATTGCCATCTATAAACAAGATAAAAGCTATAAATTCAACTTTAATATTGGATAGCTTATATAACTTATTGAGTTTGATTAAAAGAAAAAATAAATAGTAATATTAAGGATATTTTTATAACAACCAAAAAATGAATATTGTAAGTAAAAATATTTTTGAGATAAAGGTCATTAAAGATGAAAAAATTGAGTAGATTGTAAGTGGAAATATCTTTGACGTAAAGGTCATCAAAGATGAAAATGTAAAATATTGTAGTTCTTGGTCTCCTAATCTTATAGTGTATTTTATGCCCATAAATATTATTTTCTATTATTATTGTATTCTTTTTTCTTACATCTATATGTATACCATGTCATTTTTATGTTACATTATGTATACCGTGTTATCTTTATGTTACATTATATATCTTCCTTATAATTGGTTTTGGTTTTACACTGCATTTCTAAATGCAAAAAAATATTTTTTTTACTTAATGAATAATAATTCATGTTTATATGATTTATATTATTAATTAACATTTTTTCAATTGTGAATGTTTTCTTTCTCAATTATTTTGTTATGAATTTTCTAATAAATTTTTTTATACATATGATTTGTGTTTTTTCAATTGTGAATGTTTTCTTTCTCAATTATTTTGTTATGAATTTTCTAATCAATTTTTTTATACATATTATTTGTGTATTTAAAATGTTAATTTGGAAATTATTTAGATGGTTGACCTTGGTCTTAATATATATTTGATATTGGAGCTCTTTTTGAATATGAAAATTTGGCATATACTCTCATATGTCTTTTTTGTAGTTGTATATATTTGACCAAAATTTAATGTTCCAAGTGAAAGTTATGAAACATTCCCAAAACTTGCTCATTTTTTACCTCCCAAAAGTGAACTTGTAAGGTGTGTCATGTATCTATCTCTTCAAATATGACACTGAAATTTTTATCTAAGTTACTTAGGTATATCTCTTCATATATATGAAAAATTTAAAGTCTAAAATGCCAACCAAACAATTGTTGAAGAATGTAACTAAGTTCGGTCTTCATAAATGTATTTCAATGATTATGTAATGTACTTGCCAAAAGAATAAATAAATTTCTATGATTATTGTATCAATGACTTATTAAAGCATGGGTTTCATGCTTGGTTCATCATTATATTAGTCAAAGGCCCCACTGTGGACTCCTAGGATTAATATTGAGTCAATAGAGACATTGTACAACTAACGAGACCCTTCTTGGGCTTTCGAATTATGTAAAAAGGTTTATTATTGAGTAAAATAGGATTTATGTAACCTCCACACAAAGTCGACCTAAAGAACACCTATTCAACCTCACCTGGAGCCTATAAAAGGAAGGAGGTTGAATTATTTTGGAGCATCTCATCTCAAGCTAGTTCAATATCTCTCTAGAAGCTGGAAAAAGTGCAAAGCGGATCAAGGAAGCCAAAAGAAGTATGAGTTGGGTCAAGGTCAAGGAGAAGGAAGAAATCAAACTTTTGGTGCTACTATGTCTCTCATTCATGCCCTAGTTTGCGATATCAAAGTATTCCAAGTGCCACCTGATGCCGTAAGTTGCTACCTGATGCCATAAGTTGCTGCATAGTCAAAGTTGCTAGTTTATCGCTACAAAGGGGTTGAAGATCTGGAAGGGCTGACTTGGTGTGGAGGAAAGGTTTGGTCTATGGCTAGTTTGAAAAGTCTCAAAGAAAACTATTGAAGGAAGAGAATTTTGGACTGGGTTCAGGGGATTTTTTCCTTGGCAAGTGCCTACATCTTGTGTCTTGTGTTTTCGTGATCTTCATACACACATAGTATGGTAATTTCTTGATGAAATATAAGATAATAAAGAATTAAAAGAAGCCAAAATAACTCACAAGTAATTATCAAGAGAGAGAAATCAAACCCTAATCTACTTGCGTTGATATCTCAACATGGTATCAGAGTTAAGGTCAGGAAAGGTTGAAGATCAATTTGTTGGTTCAAAAGGAATGGACATGGATTATCCCTCTTTGATAAACTATATTACAATGAGTATCAACACTGCTGGAAGCTGGATCAAAAGGTCATCCACTACTTATTCAACAAGGTCAAAAGTCAAGGGTTCTTAGTTTCTCTTACGGGTTCTCTTAGTGATGCCAATGCATGGATCATTGATAATGGATCATCAAGGCACATGACAAGAGAAAGTAAACAAATTCATACACTATCAAAGGATCCATCTTCTCATTTAGTGGAATTGGGTAATGACAAGAGATATGTTGTTAGAGGTCTGGGATCAACATTATTGAAGATAGAAAATGGATCTAAGATGCACCTCAGCAACATAGTATATCTTCCAGGTTTGAAAAATAATTTTCATTCCATTTATTGTTTAGAAGATAAAGGATATAGAGTTTCTTTTGTTGATGTAATTGTAATGGTTTGGGGAAAATAATATAGCATTGATAAAGCTAGGGTTATTGAAGTTTGTGAAGGAAGACTTTATAGGGTTATTACACCACCTCCTCAAGCTTTGATTCACATGGAGAGAAATCCAATTAAGCTATGGCATACGAGGTATGGTCATCTACATTATAAGGTTATACGTACTCTTAATCAATTGGTTCATGACATCCCTAATATGAAGTTAGATCATGAAGGTGTGTGCAAGGGATGCCCTTTGGGAAAACATACAAGAAAGCTATTTCCTAATAGTGAAACTAGGTCTAATGAGATATTAGACGTCATTCATTCTAATGCGGGTGGGTCCATGTTTGAAAAATCACTTGTAGGTCATATATACTATATTGTAACATTCATTGGTGATTTTTCTAGAAAGACATGGCTCTACCTTCTCAAAACAAAATAAAAATTATTTGAAAAGTTCAAGGAGTTTAGATCTAAAGTGGAAACCCTAACCGAAAGAAAGATAAAAACTCTATGGTCCGACAATGGTGGGGAATACGCTTCTAAGGCATTGATTTCATATTGTAAGGAAGTAGGAATTAAGAGGTATCTCATTATTCCTTATTATCTTGAACAAAATGGAGTGGTTGAAAGTAAGAATAGCTCAATTGAAGAAGGAATTCGAACAATGTTCCTTGATCAATACCTACGAAAATTATTATGTGGAGAAGCAGCAATGATAGCCGTGTATATTCAAAGTAGAAATCCTCATAGAAGTCTTAATAATATAACACCTGAAGAATTATTCATAGGAAAGAAGCCAAATGTGGATCACCTACAGATATTTGGAAGTCCAACATACATCCATATTCCAAAGGACAAGAGAAAGAAGTTGGATTCCCTAGGTATGAAGGGAATATTCGTTGGATATAGTTTCTCCTCAAAAGAATATAAAATATACATTATGGAAAGAACACATATTGAAGTAAACAGGGATGTCATATTCTATGAAAATCAAGCCTACAAAAAATCAAAGGATATTCCTATTGATTCTGATGACGAAGAAGTTCCAATATTTGAAGAAGAAGAAGACCATCATGAAAAACCTACTCCAAATCATGAAGAAGAAGGACAAAGTGAGCCTATTCAATATATGATAATCCCAACTAAAAGGGAAAGGCAAAATTGGTTAAAAGGTACATTAGAATATGTTAATGGACATGAATCTGCGAAAGGAACCTTCAGGGAAAGTAAAAGGCCGAAGATATATTCTAGTTATGTTGCATATATGACGAAGTTAATTGAAGCTGAACTATCTACATTCAAGGAAGTTTCTCATCAAGAGGTTTGGAAGAAACCGATGCAGGAAGAATATCAATCCATTATGAAGAATGGGGTTTGGGAAATCGTTCCTAGGTCTAGTGACAAATTGGTTGTCACCTCCAAATGGATCTATAAGATCAAATCTGGTGTTGATAGAAGTATAGACAAGTACAAAGCTAGATTCGTTGCAAGGGGTTTGTCTCAAAAGGAAGGCATTGATTATGAAGAAACCTTTTACACCCAAAACAAGGTACACTACCATTAGATATTTGGTTTCATTGGCTGCTACAGTGGGTTGGAACATCCATCAATTGGATGTGAAGACCACGTTTCTGAATGAGACCATCAATGCGGAAGTGTATATCAAACAACTAGAAGGCTTTAAAGTTAATAGCAGGGAATATCATGTTGTTAGACTTAAGAAGGTCCTATATGGTTTGAATCAAGCACCTAGGTCCTGGTATGCAAGAATGGATACCTATCTCCTGAGAATTGGGTCCATAAAGAGTTCTACTAATCTAAATCTCTACATCGAGGTCGTGAATAATAAGCCTGTCATTATTCTACTATATATGGATGATCTATTCATCACAAGTGTGGAGAAAATAATTCAAGAATGAAAGAAGATGTTGGAAGTTGAATTTGAGATGAAGGATCTAGGACTAATGCACTATTACATCAATCTAGAAGTATGGGAAAAACTTGGGGAGATATATTTGGGGCAAGGAAAGTATATCATCAAGTTGTTGCAGAAATTCAGGATGATGGATTCTAAGCCTATCACTACTCATATGATCAACAATATAAAGAAGTTTAGGGGCTCAGACTCAATTCTCGTGGATCCTACCTCATATTGTTAGTTGGTGGTCTCCGTAATGTATCTGGTAAATACTAGGCCAGATATATGTTTTGCAGTAAAAATTCTTAGTCGGTTTCAGTTGGAGCCTCATCATGATCACTAGATAGCTACCAAACACATATTGAGGTATCTTCATGGAAATATACATTACTGCCTAAAGTATGATACTAAGGAATTCAAGCTAATTGGCTTCAAATATTCTGATTCGGGTGGCAATGAGACCAATGGAAGGAGCACTACTGGAGGATGTTTTAATCTAGGAGCTACTATGATATCATGGATGAGTAGAAAGTAAGATCCCATTTATTTAATTTATTCTAAGGAAAAATATGTGGCTATATGTGAAGTAGGAAAGGAGGTTGTTTGGTTAAGGAAGCTTTTGACAGATTTGTTTGAGAAGTCTCTTTGTCCTACTGTGATTAATTGTGACAATCAAAGTTGTATTAAAATGTTTAGAGATCCCGTGTTTCATGCTAGAACGAATCATATCAACAATAAGTTCCACTTTATTAGAAACTTGGTGCAGGATGGGATCGTAAAATTGGAGTATGTCTCGACAGATGAACATGTAGTAGACATACCAACAAAGTATATTCCTAATAATAAGTTTGAATATCTAAGAAACATGCTTGGTTTAGAAGATATTGCTAATTTTATTGATGATAAGAGATTGGAAGATATTTGTTGAGGCTTTGCAAGTGAATCATTTCTTAGGAGGACATCTGGGCTACATTTTGTGTTGATGTCTAGGCTCCAAAGTAGGGAGGGTGGTGCTAGTCGTAGAGCTCTGACCTCAGATACACACCTAGGTCCCTGGGTTGGTGGTTAGCAAGTAATCTTGAGGATATCTAGAGAGGTTGAAATCCTAGGTCCACCTTAGTCCCACTTTGATAGATTTCCCTATCTAGGAATCTAGTCCGTACAATTTTGATGCCTAAATTTTTGAGAGACCAATGGATAGATTTCCCTAGTTAGGAATCTAGTCCATGGCATTTTGGTGCTTAAAATATTCATAGCTCATATAGTTTGAGATGTTCCATTATATTTTCATATTATGAATACCTCCCTAATTAAGAGGGATTGTTGAAGAATTTAACAAGGTTCTATCTTCATAAATGTATTTGAGTCGTTATGTAATGTACTTGTTAAAAGAATAGATATATATATATATATAATATATATATATATATATATATATATATATATATATATATATATATATATATATATAATATATATATATATATTGTAATCAATGTCTTATTAAAGCATGGGTTTCATGCTTGCATCATCATTATATTAGTCAAAGTACCCATTTTGGACTCATAGAATTAATATTGAGTCAATAGTCATTTTAAAATTAAAGAAATAATGTAAAACGACTTATTATTGACTAAAACATGATTTATATAACCTCCACACCAAGTCAGCTTAATGGAGATCAATTCAGCCTAAAGGACACCTATTCAACCTCAGCTGGAGCCTATAAAAAGGAAGGACACCAAAATCATTTGGAACATCTCATCTCAAGCTAGTTCGATATCTCTCTAGAAGCTAGAAAAAGTACGAAGTGGATCAAGGAAGCCAAAAAGAGTGTGAGTTGGGTCAAGGTCAAGGAGAAGGAATAAATTGAAGCTTTGGTGCTAATTTGTCTCTCTTTCATGACCTAGTTTGGGAGATAAAATTATTCCAAGTGTTGTTGCAAAGGATTCGAAGATCTGGAAGGGTTGACTTAGTGTGGATAAAAGGTTTGGTTTATGTCTAGGTTGAAGAGTCTCAAATAAAACTATTGAAGGAATACAATTTTTGACTGGATTTTCCCCTCAAGAGGGGATTTTCCATGGAATAGTGCCTACATCTTGTGTTTTTGTGATCTTCATGCACACACAATATGGTAATTTCTTGACGAAAGATAAGATAATAAAGAAGTAAAAGAAGGCAACATAACTCACAAGTAATTATCAAGAAAGAGAAATGAAACTCTAATCTACTTGCATTGATTTCTCAAAAAGAATGTTATAGTGAAAATGCTAATATCACTTCTTTAAGAGCTACGAAATATATTTTGAAGCCCATTTCCTTTCATGCACATATATTAAAAAAATATATTTTTAGAGCTATGGTATTCAATCTACCCAAATCATAAGCATTACCTTTGGTTATTAGAGAGTCAACCTCAACATTCTAAATGTAAACTATGTAATTGAACCCATAAGGAGATCTCTACTAATACTTTTATGTGTATATTAAAACTAGAGCCTAGTAACTTCATTAAGAGGACCATCCCCTTCATGAAACAAAACATTTAATTAAATGTTTATGTCTATCCTTATTTGTACAACAAATTTTAATAGATGTAACTATCCTTCTTTGGTTTTCAATAGATGTTATTCCACTAGATTAGGGATTTTTTGTTGGCCAAATTCCTATGAATTTCCCTATAATTGCATGATATTTTCATTTATTGAGTATCCATAAAAAAATGTATCTATAACATTGCTTGAAATGGTAGAAGATAATTGGACTAGCTTAGATTAGTTTCAATGTGAGTTTGTGAGGTTGAACTAATTTTACATTTAGAAGGAGGTTTTGCATACTTCATCCGTTAGTGAGAGAGTTTAAAAAAGGTATTATTATGATTCATATGAAAAATTGGTAACATTGAGACTATCACATACTACCAAATAATGGGAAAAATATATATCCCTAAGGCTAAAGCACATTCTTCCCAATGTTTTTTGGCCAAACAAAGCTAGTCTCATTTATAGGAGATTCAAAAACACCTTTTTTATTTAGAATACATGGAATAAACCTTGACCTTTGGCCTAGATACATTGTTCATATAGTTTGAATTTGAAACTGTATATGATTTCATTGTTAGTGGCCCTTAATTTTAGCTATTCTCAAAGACTTGGTGTTTGGGCCTTCCTATCTAGATAGTGTGGAAACCTTATTTATGGGAACCTCACCCTATCTATCAATCAATAGTTATAAACTAAAGGACATTGGATTTTTCAAGGTTGTTAAGAATGGATGAACCCATTAGTGCAAACATTATTATTTTTTTATTTGTAGGCACTATGGTATCTTCTGAGCTCCAAGTTTAACTTCAAATATATTTGAGGGATGCCTTTCCCTATGTCATATGTTGGCGATCTATTGAATTGGAATCCAGGTAATAATTATTTTCTAACTATTGTAGAGGATAAACAATCCTGAGATCATACCATTAGATATTGAAGGTGTTTCTACTACGTCTAACCATAACATCTAGGGTAACAAGTTGTAAATGATACAAGAAGAGTTAGCACCATACACTTGAGTTCCTCTCATCCTGGTAATAGAATTAGATTCAACTAGGCTAGATTTAAAAAATTTTGGGTATTATTTTTCTTTCATGCCTCTCTAGAGGTCCTTGATGAATTCATTGTCTAGTGAGTAAAAAAATATTAATAAATGAATCACCAAACCTATAACTAGGTTAGCCAAAATTCCAATCATACACCAACGTATGGGTAGTGGCCCATATGTGCTCTTCCTCCCATTTGGTTCCACACCATAAACACTATAATTTACTTAAGAACATTGTTTGGAACTTTCTCTAGGTTAAATATGATTAACAACTTAGATTCTATTGGGTCAACTAGGATTTATATTAAAAGTTTGGTGGACTTGGTATTATTAAGAAATATAAGTTTAAACACAAGATATTATGCTCAGTGGATAAATTAAGTGGTGGAAGGTAATGAAGCCTAAAAGTTTTTTTTTTTTTAATATATTCCTTAATTTAATGGTTATTATGAGTAAAATATGTCTGGAAAGGAATTTATCTTGAAAATTATTGGTTATTCCTTATGATGTTAAATTTCAGGCACATTATTATGTAGAGAATTTGGAAGACTCAAGAATTAATCAAACCCTTCTTGGCTTGGAAAGTGTCTCCCTTTTGAATGATATCTCTTTCCCTTATCAACTCTCATGGTGTTGTCCATTAATTCTTTTTTAACGTAAATCATTTGATGAGTCCTAATTCTTAGCATTGAGGCTATATAGATGAAGTTTCTACTCAGCTAATGATATTTGTGATTTCCTAAACAAAAGGTGATTTCCATGAACATATCTCAAACTCTGATTTTCTCCAGCTAATGCAAAAAAAGATAATTATGGAGCATATTTAGAGACTCATTCCTAATTACATAATATTTAGACTTTGGGTGTCCAACTCTAAGAGATAGATGGATGGGGTAGATAACGGGTGTGGTTATTACATTGCATAGGTATAAGTCAACCATTATGCACAATTTCTTTTGCTTAAAGCCTATTTTGGAAGGAGAATGAAATCCAATCAACAAGAACTTCTGGCTGTTCTTCAAGTTCGAATTTGAAAAGTTATAAGACTAAATTGAGTGGCCCTTTATTTTGGCTATACTCAAAGACTTGGGGTTTGGTCCTTCCTTTCACGGTAGTGTGGAAAACCTATTTGTGTAGACCTCACCTATCTATCAATCAATAGTTATAAAATAGATGATATTGTATTTCCCAGCTGTGTTGATAATGACTTATTATTAGTGCCAAAATTAATTTTTTTGTATTTGTAGGCACTATGATATCTTATTAGCCCCAAATTACACTTCAAATATATTTGATGGATTCCTTTCTATATGTAATATGTTGGCTAGCTAGTTAATTGGAATTTAACTAATAATTTCTTTATAACTATTGTACAAAATAAACAATATTGGGATTATATCATGGAATATTTGAATATGTTGGTACTACCTCTAGTTGTGACATCTAGTGGGCCAAGATGACAATACTAAAAGGAGAGATAGTACCATATTCTTGAGTGGCTCTCATACTAGTAATGAGATTATATTCAACTAGGTTAGATTTCAAAATTGTTAGGCATTCTATTTTCTTTCTATGTGTTTATAGGTTCCTTAGGAAGTGGTTGTATAGTAAGTGAGAATAAGATTAATAAATGAATCACCAAACCTATAAATAGGGTAGCCAGAATTCCAATTACAAAAAGAAGTGTGGGTAGTGGCCCATATATTATTTTCCTCCCATTTGGTTCCATAGATCACACATACTACAATTTCCTTGAGAATGTTGTGTGAAACTTTCTCTAAGTCAAATATGATTAACAACATAGGTTCGATTTGCCCCATTGGGATTTATGTTAAAGTTTGGTGGAATAGATATTGTTATTAAATATAAGTTCAAACAAAATGTATTTGTGTTAAGTGGTGGAAAAAAAAAATCCTAAAAGGTGTTATTTTATATTGCTTATGTGAATGGTTATTATGAAGAAAATATGTGTAGTAAGGCATTTATCTCCAAAATTATTGGTTACTAGTTACTCCTCCCTAGGTTAAATTTTAAGAACATATATTATTTAGAGAATTTGGACGAATTGGAAAATAATCAAACCATTTTTGGCTTAGATATAGTCTCCGTTCAAAATTATCTCCCTTTCAATTATCAATTCCCATGATGATCTCGATAAATTTATTTGCAAGTAAAACATTGGATGAGTCCTACTAATTCATATCTTAGGTCTATTTAAACAATGCATCTACTCAACTAATGTTTTATGTGATTTCCTAAACTAAAGACAAGTTCCATGGACATATCTCAAATTTCAATTTGCTAGAAAACATAGAAAAAGATAATTATGGACCATATGCAGAAAATATAATGATCTGACCTTTGAATCCAATCACTATGAACACTCATTTTTTTTTCCCATAGAATTAATGATGTTGGATTCATTGACATCTTCTTATGCTTGCAATTGGCTTCAACATAAACATTTGATGGAAGAAACAAACCAAGTGAGTATATGTGAGTTGATGTTTTTAGTCTGAATTCAAACATTCATTCATTCTATGGTGATCTAAAACACTTTCCAAACCTAAGAAAATTGGTTGTAACACACCCTTCCACCCCTTTGTACTCTCTTGGGTTGTGTAAGGTGTTACTTTTGAATTAACCCAACCCTAAAAGTTTATTATGAGGATGGGGTTACACAATATAGTTTTTTCCAACCTTATCAATATCCAAAATAAATGCCTACATCACGTTCAACTCATCGAAAGATTTGTGGCGGTATAAACTTTATCTCAATACAAATCTCATATTGAAAGTTATGCCCATTTGAATTTTAACCCATTAAAAATTTCCACGTCAGAGAGGCACTCACACGTGGCACCCCTGCATGAATAAAATGGATCTTCCATGTCACCTATGGTATTACATGGTGTTTCCACGTGTCATTTAGGAAATAATCCACTTGGTCCTCCAAGATGGTCGTTCCTACCCGCCATGTGTCACGTAGACAACGTGCCAAGTTAGTAGTCTAGCAACATTTTTATCACCTAAAAAGTGATCACCTAGCCATTTGCCACTAGGTTGATCAAAATACACCATGTGGTATGAATTTTTCACATTAAAACCCACTTTCATCTTCCTAAATTAGTGAATCTATGTGTTTTTAGTTTTTGATCTCTATTGCGGGTGTTTTCTAACTATTTATTTGTAGGTTTGAATACCTTTGTTTTACATTGGGATATAGGGTTTCATTCAACGCTATTTTTTTGCTCTCTTGTGGTCCCCTATGGAAAGAAAACAACAAGTGGGAGAATTTTGGGTTGTGTTATATTCTTTCCGCAAAGTTAACAGGGGGTTTGAAGGGCACCCGTAACCCCACTTTATGGGGTCCGAGGCAGTGCCCCAAAAATTTTTGGTTTTGGGCCCTATGTTAGGTTGGGCGGACCCACCTATGGTTTTGTGCATGATTTTCGCACATGTATTTTGGACGCAATGGTTTTCAGTCCATGGTATTGGATGCGATCGTTTTCAGTCCCTGGTATTGGATGCTTCAACATGTATAAATATGTATTATAACATTGAAAGGAACATAATGAAAAATCAAGCTAGTAGCCCCAGTTTTGGGATCTAGAGGAAAATCTCTGTGTATATGTGTTTTATGTGTTATGATCTTGCATTGTTTATTTTCCGTGTTTTAGAATTCGTATGTAGGTAATTTTTGTACGGGGTTAAAACATACAGGAACACCATAGAAAATAGGATTTTTGTGGTATATTCATTGATAGCATAGTGGGAAATATAGGTCCACGCAAGTGAAGTAGTGGAATTAGGATGGGGAGAGTGCAGGTAGTTGGATATTTCTTCAAGCTCAGTATGGAAATTTGGGAGTGATGATACAAAATAGGATGGTTAGAGGTTTGTTGGGTTGGGATGTGTAGGAATGTTATCATCAAAAGTAGGGAAGGAAGGTCATGGTTCATGACAGGAGGGGGTAATGTGATATACGAGAGAAGACATATCAGTAGGGTGAGTTGAAAAGGCAGATATTACAACTTGGTATAGATGGGCATCCTTGTAGTAGGGATCATTAGCCAGTTTGTACTATAAATATGCAAGAACTCATGTCCTACTAACAATGAAATCATATGTTTTGGGTCATATCCATGTCTAGTAACAACGACGATGTCCAATTCAGAAACCAAGCCTGGAAAAATATTGGCGATCATAGTGATTTCTTGGGGGAAACAAATAGTATGACCAATGTATTTGTATTACCCACCTCTCGCATGGTTGACTTGGAAGAGTGAGCTGACACATGATATGAGCATTTCCTTTATTTATGTTAGGAAAGCAATGACAAATGATTAGTTTCCAGGGTCCATGTTGTTTAGAAGTGAGAAGCGGTGGGTGGATTTTGTAGTTGCACATGGGGAGAAACATAGGTTACCATGTACGAATTTCATTTTCATATTTGGGTATGATTCTTTGCATATGGAGTAAACATGCAAGGGAGAGAGGTCATCTATCCTTTAACAAAATTGGTTATGTGCATGGTTAAGGGCAGGGTCGAGAAAAATATGGGGATGGGAGGGTAAAGGGGGATGAGTCGATGGTGGGGTGTGCAATGTATATGGGGAAGAAGTGCCAGCGAATGTAGAATGCTTAAGGGTAGGTACAATCAGAGCAGGGAATGTGAAAGGACATGGTTTCCAAGTAAACCTTCGAGTTGTTAGGGAAGAGAAAATTTACACGGGCGTACACCCAGAAATGTTTGGGTGTTTAAATCAACTTTATATTTGAGTCACCTATGTTTGTTGGAGGTGTCTTTATTCTATGCATAAAGGAGTCTCTTGTGAAAATTTCTTGAGGGGTTTGCTAAATATGTTGGCATGTCCATCCTGATACAAATATGGGGACACAATTATTAGTGAATATAGGAGATGCGAAATAGTAGTCTTGATTGCAAAGACAAAGTACATAGCCCCCAAAACCAAGAACTTCACTATTGGATATATTTTCAAAATAATGGCTTTTATATTATAAAGTAGATGTGTCTTTTGATAAAGTGGTTCCATTTAATTGGTTAGAAAAACCCTTTTATAATAGAGTTTATGTTTCTTTCACATTACTCACCAATGTTGTGCCATTGAAAATTTGTTGTTGAAATCAGTCTTCCTTCAGCAAAGTATTTTTGTGGTGAACGATAACTTTTTATCATTGATTTACCAAATTGATTTAAGGTAAGGAAACACCAATAGTTTATAAAAATCCAGTGTTTGTATTTAGTTGCAGAAAGCACACTTTAGAAGGATGCAAACATTCTATTTTGTTTACAAGGAAGAAAAGAAGAATCATATATACTCCATGTAAAGGTAAAAGGTGGAGAATTATGCAAAAGTGGAAGTTACAACATGTAACATAGACTATATATACATAAATGAGAGAAGTACAATGATGAAGTGAAGAGAATAAGAGGGCGGCAAGGGTTGAAACGAAAATGAATAGAAAAACATATCGAGGTTATTGTTTAGACGTCTCCGCGACATGGGGAAAATAAAATGAGTTTCAAAGTTGGCGAACAAATGAAGTAGTAGACAATGTTTTGATATCCTTTAGGAGACTGATACATGTAGAGCCATAGTTGATTTCCTTTGAATTTATTAGCACAAACTTCAAATGGTCGACACCATCAAAGCTATCTATTTTCACAGATAGTGTGAAGAGGAAACGACAACATGAAACCCTTGCACGAAGCTTGTGGATAGAAATACGATCACAAGAGATTATGAACAAGTCCTTTTCTTGGACACCCATGAGTTTAGTTGCACCATCATCAAAAGTAGTAATATTTTCTAGTAGGCCTATGTGGTCATGCATTTGAAATTTTAGCACATGATGGTACTGACATTTCAGGAAGTCCCCACCACATTTTGTGCAGTGCCGTATTCCATTTGATTAGTTGACAACCTTTTTCATGCATTGCATGCCATCAGATGAGAGAGGGAATGCAATTAAGTAGAAATATTTCATATCAATAGAGGTGATGGTTCCACGAAAAAATAACCATGTTGCTTTTCCAGCGGGATGCGAGTCTATGAGGTCGAAAATTGTATGTTGTGAGTGGCACCACTTTGAAGACCCCACAAATTTTCTACTTAATGATGGTGAATAGGCAAAGAGACCTCTTTGATTAGACCATGGCTAGAGCTTCTCAGTCTCTTGAATGTTGGGTTTGAGCACAACGCTAGTGGTAGAGATAGTCTTAACAGTTCTTCCATTAAATTTGGCTATGCGACCACCTTTGATTGCAAGCGCAATCGAAGCACTAGAAGAGGCAAGTTCAACAAGTTGCTTGTCTATAGTATCACAATGCTACCTCCATAGGATGACGTCGATACTATACCTAGACATGTCTTCCAAGCTCAGATTTTTTCTAGGTGTTTCAGAGCCATCTCTTCAGAGAATGGTGGAAGTTGGAGAAGTGGACCTAGCAATGCCAATGATGTTGACAATTGAACTGAGGTTTGCAGATCTAATTTCATCCATAGATTTAAAAATCGAAACAATGGAGAGGAATTGTCGAAAAATCATCTAGGGAAGTTTCAACAGTGGAAGTTACAGAGAGCGAGACTTCCCATTTTCTATTGGGATGGTTGTAATCTGTGTTTGTTGGTTTTACTTTGCCATTTCAAACCATGTAAATTTGCCTAATTTGGACAAGGTCATGCAAGGAATCTACCAGAACACTAAAGGCCGAGATGGATTGCGCCATTGGTAGAATCAACGAGGTAAATAATAAATATCTTTCTAGATGCTTGAGCATTGTTGTATTTGCAAAAAACTATTTTTCCAAGGACCCTACCCTAGATCAACCATTGTTTACAGAGGGGCTTAGAACCATGAATGTAATGGAAAAAAATAGAGTAGAGGAAAATTGAGTTGATGATGAAGGAGAAGCCTATGTTGAAGGAACAATATACGAGGCGGGGTCGTGTAACATTGAAGAGCTTGGTTGGTATGTGGACAGTTGTACAATTTGAAGAAGGTTCGGGTTCCAAGTCAAAGGTGCATGACGTTCAGGAAATTTGAGTTCAATAACTTGGAGAGTCATGAAAAGAAGGAAAGAAAGAAAAAAACAATGTGACATTAGTTAGAGTGACAGTAGCGTAGAGAGTGAAGGAACACAAAAACATGATGGATATGGTTACCAATGAACATATGAATAGTTTTGAAAAAAAGTGCAAGTGACTTGCTTGAGAATGAAAATCAACCCTAATTGGAGGGCACTGGAGACAAAATGGCCATTGCAAGCAGACAAAAGCAAAGTTCTGTGCTGAGAGGTACTATCGAAGAAGTAAATTTGGTAGCATTGGGATGTAGTCTTTGTGGAAGAAAGAAGGGCGAGTTCAACTATTTGGAGTGCCAGTTGGATCCCTGTAGAGCTAGACAACAACAAAGTGATGGTATTCGTTGTCAATGTAACTTCCGTGATGAGGAAAAAAGGAGGTGTCCTGAAATCTGAAAGCACATGAAATTTTGTGAACATTGGAAAAGAAACAGAAATAAATCAACAAGCACAAATGAAAGAAGAATGATTCACAATTTAGATTTCCACCAACAGTGAAAGGTAACATACAAGAAAGTTTGAAATGTCTAAGCATAGAAAGTTGGATCTCTATATATGATGTTTTAGAAACTCTACAGGCAAGTGTTTTGCACATCGTGACTATGCATATATTATATTAAGCTATATATATAGTATGAAAATGTTGATACTTTTCATTTGAGTGTACAAGGCGATATGGTTAGTGAGTTTTTGATTCACCTTCTTGTGAATGAAATTTCGGGACAATTATCTAGTTGAAGGAAGCAACACAATGTGCTGTAGCAACAATAAGAGAAATACCAAGAGACCAACAATAGTGCAACAACAACAACATAAACTGCAACTCGAAGAAGTAGTGTAGTGTGAGGTGAAGAGGATAAATAAAGCACACGCCCATCTACCAACTAAGCAGAGGGAGAAGTAAATGAGAGTAAGGACATGTCACATAGATCACGGGGATACAAATGATAGAGATAATGAGAGAGATGCTCGTCCAAGTTAGAGTAAAGTGAGAATAAATGCACATAGTCGGGTCATTAATTAAATTATTGAATAGAAGAGGCCTCGACACAAATACGCGTCGATAGGTTTGAAACCTTAATCAAAGGAAAATGTGACATACTTATTAAGTATATACAGGAGTTTCCAGGCTTTGAAAATTTGGCACGAGAAGAATCCTTTTGGAAATCTTGGAGGCGAAAACTCTGATCCAACATATCAATGTGGTTCATTTCAATAAAGGCATATCATAAAGTGGCCAAGGCATAATACATATCAAATTTGTGTGAGCGAGAACAAAGTGAAAATAAACATAGATAGTCGGTCCATTGATTAGATTAATGAATGGAATAACTGCGAAGACCAAGATGTTGTATAGGTTTTAAGTTAATAGTTAAACAATGTGGTATATTGATTAAACATATATCAAATTTTTCGCGTATTGGAACCTTGACATCAGAATAAATATTTTGGAAATCACTGAAAGAAAAGTCTAACTCATCCTATTAATGTGGTTTCTCACAAGGGCATAAAACATATGATCTTCGTACGAGGGAGAATAAAACGACTGTAAATGCACATAGTTAGTTAATCAAGATTAGTTAAAGAATAAAATAGATAGCGAAAGAAATATGTGTGCATAGACAATGGATCTTATCATAGCTCGTATTCCAAAAGTTGTGATAAGGGGCGGATGCAATTTTACATTTAAGTTTGATATCATAAAACAACCGGGTCTGGATATTGGTGGTTGGAGGTCCATAACAAAATTCAGAATTTCAGAATTTAGATATTTGGTTATTATTATATAGGACCGATGTTATATGTATCATAAATTTCTAAAATAATTCCTACGATGTTATAACTCTGATATAACTCTACCACATTCGCTATGCCATTAAATTATTTTCACTTACTATATCGAGTTCGGAACATAATCGACAATCGAAGGATTAAGCCATATCGACGATTTAACAAATGTGGCATTTCAAAATTTTTGATATGACAGTGGATGCGATCTTCTGATTTCCCTCCATGTAATCGGAGGTCCATATCGCATATCAACAATTGACGAATTAAAGGGGTGACAACTTTCAAATTTTGCAATATAAAATTATCAAGAATGTTAAACCACGAGGGAGAAATAATGACAGATTTTTATTGCATAACTAGACATGGACGTGCCTTTTCTCTCTCTTCCAAATGGATGTGTGGTGCAATATGATTGGTTCCAATAAGGGACACGTGGTGGACAAAGATTGTTTCCAATAAGCCACATGGCATATGATTTCAGCATGGCACAGTAGGATGATGGACACATTGCAGGAAGTTTTAGCATTTTTCAGGGCCTAAGGGGGGAAACATGGTGACATGTGTCACCAATTACAAGGTTCCATGTTGAACTGAATGACGTAATAGACCAGAGATCGCCATTCAGATGTTGAGTCATGTTGTTGCATGAAAGTAAAATCTTGGATTGAAATACTTTAAATAAGGGGCTCCAATATGGGTGCTCGCCCACGATCAGAAAGAAGGAAAGGCACGAGGCTGAGAACCAAGGGTGATCACAATCACTGATCAGATATCGATGCTTTGCAACACGTGCGATTTCAAAAGTTTCAATAGAGGGGCTCTGGTATTGGGTTGGCGCATGATTATTAAGACTCAAAGAACCTTAGGCTTAAAGCATTTAACAAAGGAAAATAATTCCCATTGTGATATGCGATATTGTCAAAGCATATTGGTGGTTGGAGGTCCATAGCATAGTTTGGAGTTTAGATATTTGGTTATTATTGTATAGGACCGATGTTATATGTATCATAAATTTCTAAAAGAATTCCTGCGATGTTATAACTCCGATATAAATCTAGAAGATTCACTATTCCATTAAACTATTTTCGATTATTATATCGGGTCTGGAACCAAATCGACAATCAAACGATTGGGTCATATCGATGATTTAACATATGTGGCATTTGAAAAACTTTGATATGATAGTGGATGTGATATTCTGATTACCCTGCTTGTAGTTGGAGGTCCATATTGCATATCGGCAATCGACGAATTAGGGGGTTGACAAATTTCAAATTTTCTAATATAAAAGTACCAAGACTGTTAAACAATTGGGGAAACGATGAAACAAAATAATGAAGGAATTTCATTGCAAAACGAGACATGGATGTGTCTTTTCTCTCTCTTCCAAATGGATGTGTGGCACAATATGATTTGTTTCGATAAGGGACACGTGGTGGACAGAGATTGGTTTCAATAAAGCCACATGGCATGGCAGGACGATGGACACGTGGCAGGCAGTTTCGACATTTTAAGGGCCTAAGGAGAGCAAAAAAGGGTGACACATGTCACCAATTACAAGGTGCCAGATGGTACTAAATGACGTAATAGGCCGGAGATCGGCGTTCAGAGATTGAGGCATGTTGGTGCATGAAAGTAAAATCTTGGAATGAAATCCTCTGATTAAGGGACTCCAATATGGGGGCTGCCCACGGTAACAAAGAAGGAAATATGTGAGCCTGATTAACTAATCACAATCTCAATGAAATGAAATAAAATTATTGATATATATATAGATTAAACATCCAATTTAATTTTGGGTCAAATTAAAATTAATCCTGAGAGTCAACCTATTATGGAATGGTTATACTATGCAGTAGCATAGATTAATTAACCCAAAAAATTTAATGTTTACATACCTTTCATGTTTTCATTTATCTTTCATGTATGTTAATAAAAATTAAATATTTTTATTTGGGGATATTTTATTATTTGGAAAAAAAAATCTTTTCCAACAATACATTATAAATGGGTTGAATAATATTTATCAATCTTTTATTAATTTTATTGTATATAAATATTTTTTATAATTTTAAATAATTTTTTAATCAAAAATTTTACATATAATAGATCAAAACGTACCCACACAACTCTCTAAAGTAATCATACGGCTAAAAACAGTATTTTGGAATGAAAGCACCACAGTTTCCTCACACGTTTGTTATACAAATTATTGATATAATTATCTATTAAGATACATATAAATTGAACTTATGAATAATCTGAAGAAGAATATGCTAAATGAGATTATGCTTTGTTCTTGTTTACTTAGGGTTATATTATGCATATGATTTGTTATTATTGATAATGCACAAAGGCAATTTTTAAAAACATATTAAATGGTTTAACTATATTTTGTAGTGAATTTAAAATGAAAATGAAAATATAATGAATTTCTGTGATGATAACATGTACTAGTGATTGAAATATAAATATCACATTTAGAGGTGGTAAATTCGATGTAGTTTTTCCTTGGTGTTTCATTTTATTCTAGTTATAATTGGAACTATTTTGTGGATAAATAAGTAATAATGGCAATGCACATCTTCTTATTTTATGGAAAAAAATGAAGAATATAGTTGTTGTATTGGAATTCGAGGACACTGTTTTTCAAAACATTTTATTTGTATTATAATTTTATTTAGAATTTGAATTTCATAAAGAAAATTAGAAGAAAG